>JAVYIG010007262.1:0-104732 GCA_035222895.1 Strongylocentrotus droebachiensis
ATATACAGAGACAGATATACAAACCTATTGGAGATGTCAACATCCACATAAATAGACTGGAAAACGATTGAAGTGTAACAAAATGAACATTACAACACGTATTGATGTAACATACATTCACTTCATATCACAGGTTATTAAAGCCAATCATTTGTTGCGTGAGGTAAAAAAAAAAATAACAAGGAATTCATTTTTTCCCCAATATTTCCTGCTCAGAGAGTGAGTATGAAAAAAAAATCGATTATCGAAGACGTCGACAAAACAACTTCACATTCCAATAATAAAGCAAAATGATCGAATGAGACTATTTCATACAAAAACATATTTAAATGCAGTACACTTCCTCAAAGTCGTTCCCCACCAATGTGATTAAAGATAAAGTTGAGTTCTGGTCATGCGATTTCATTGTGAAAGAAAAGGTGTGGAATGGATCAGAAAAAAGTTGATCGTGTACTGCAAGGTTCTGGAGTCAGCAAAATCATGGCCCAGTCTTGGTAAAGTAACAAGAACTGTACATAGAAAGATGTATATGGGACTACACAAATGGTGTCAGGCCTACTTACCTTGATTTCCTTATCTTCTATGCTCATTACTCAGCTAGTATACATTTTCTACCAATATTGTTTTGGCAAATTACATTTATTTGTAATCTTGAACATTTAGTGTAAGTTTCATTTGATTCTGTAAGAATTCTTTTTTTTTAACTAGAACTCAATTAAGTTTATCTTTAACGTTGAACTAGTTACTGTGGAGCTAAGTATAGTCTCATGAAATACGCCTCGTGGCTCACTGCCTTGTTATGCCCTTGTCAATAATTGTGCATGTATAGCATGAACAACCACGATCTTGAATGATGTTTGAGAATCAATCTTTATTAGAAACGGTAAATCCTCGAAGGGAGGGTTAATCTGCCACGGCAGGCAAGCCATATTCGGAAGTTTATTCTCCAGTTTTAAGACCCATTCCAATGTGAGGATCTCCAATGTATAAACTACATAGTTAAAAACATTTAAACAAATCTGAAATGTATGTTTCAACTCACAAAACGTGAGTTACCCTGAATGTGAAAAATTAAATAAAGCTAAAACTGAAAACTAAACTAAATTAAATTTGTCATTTTACCTTTTTGTTGAAGCCTAAAATATCGGCCACAACTTTTATAGCATCGTATTTTCATTACGAATATTAAAAAGTTTTTTTTCTTCATCATTTACTATAAATTGAAAATATTTGAGGGGACCCATCTAAAAAACAAAGCCTAGGCTCCTCTTCCGCCAATAGTATCGTTATGACTGTCATGTCGTTGTATCGAAGAACGGGCCCCAGAAAGATGAGTATTGAAATGCCCTCTCTGTTGGGTTTTTGTAGGACAAACTTTGCTAAGTCAGGGTAGATTGAATGGTATATCTGAATGGAGATCTACAAACGACGTGTAATGGCGCGGTGTTTACAATTTGCAATACAACATCAATTAAAACTTCTGTAAATGCAAATCAGCCTGACATTTACTTATCAACAACACCATCATCCACCGATTTTTTTTGGGGTGTTTATTTGAACCCCGTACAGGGGCGTACGCAGGGGGGGGGGGGGTTTTGGGGGTTCAACCCCCCCTTTGGTATTTAAATGTATGTAAACCCCCCTAAAAAAACCTAAAACCCCCCCCCCTTTGGCTTTTTTTTATTTTTTTTTTTATTATTATTAAAAAAAATAAATAAAAAAAAAAAATTATACCACGGCTAACCTAAATAAGGTGACCTTACCCCCCCCCCAATGAAAAAAAATGTCAAATTTTGAAATTTTGAGACCAAAAAAAAAAAAAAAGTGTCCGCTTACCCCCCCCCCCCCCCCCCCCTGAGCGACTTTTCGGGCGGCCCGATTTTCAAATTTTCGGGAGCAAAATATTTTAAAACCCCCCCCCTTGAAAAAATCCTGCGTACGCCCCTGACCCGTAAGTGATGTTTTCCTGGCATCTATTAACACAATGGAGACCATAAAAGCAGTGCATGATAACGTCTTTTTAAATCAAGTAACAGTTAAATACACAGTTATATCCAGAGTTATCATGTGTTTGGTTAAGTTACCAGATGAGTTGAATATCTTCTCACAATATTTGCACTTGAAAGGGTTTCTCTCCAGCGTGCGTTCTTTTTTCTTTCTTTTTCCTTTTTTTTTGGGGGGGGGCCGCCCAAGGGGGGGGGGGTTAAACCCCCTAACCCCCCCCCGTAGATCGCGCCTGTTTAATCTTGTGGTTATCTTGTGGTTCCAAACCACAAGATAACCACAAAATACTTGTAAGATTTTCTTTTTTTTACCGTCTGAATTGGCTTTCACCGTGTGAATGCGGCTAATAACAATAAACACAATTACAATAATGATGAGGATTATTATTATCATCATCATAATTATTAATATTATTAATACTATAATTGTTATCATTATTATTATTACTATTATTATCATCATTATGACTTATTAAGTAAGCAAATATCATTCCCCAAAACCTGGGGGGATGATTGTACATGCCATCCCCCCCCCCCCCACCTTGTGAGGTGGGGGGGATGCATCCCCCTCATCCCCCCCCCCCCCGTTGTCTACGCCCCTGCCTGCATTGAATAATTCAAAAACATATCTTATATTTCTAAAATCGTTTTCATCAGAAATCTCAGCAGATAATAAAGAAGGAAGAAGGAAAAAAAAATCGAAAATCGAATTATCTTTCTTGCTCCATGATGTAAAATTCATGCGTTCCTATACAACATTCACATTATTCAGGAAATGAAAGTAGAAAACAAACTTCAATGAACGAGGATAAGTATATAAGGCAAAGAAAAAAAAAATATATACATATGTACATTTAAAGAAACTCATCCCATACCCTGACTTTCATGTAGTGTGGGACCTAAGATCTACAACTATTTTTACCCAAATTTTTTAGACTTGTGCGAATCATGTTATTCAAAAGGGAACATTTCGAGTCATCCCCGATATCAAAAGATTTGGGAATAACCCGAGTAGACAAGGTGTAAATAAACAAAGAAAGAGAAGCACAGGACGACGGACAGGAAACCATGATAGTTTTTGACAACTTTTCGTCATAGTATTCTAATGGGATGCATGAAGAAAAACGCCCAAGTCCATCAGAATAGTTTTTCTTTCAGCTATTAAGATAAACTTTAATATTTCGTGATAAGATTTAAGGTATGGTTTCTTTTTGATGAAATGATTGATACATGAAAATATATTTTTTATAAATTAAGACTGAAAATATGTTATCCCTCTTAATTTGTTTAAATTCTTGATGACTCAAATCATTGCGATTGACTTGGATCTTCCTTCTTCTAATGTATTCAATTCTTCCTGAGCACGTTGACATATTCTGTATTGATGTCTTCGTATATAGCTTCTTGATCAGGTTCCTTTGGATCTTGGTCGGTCTGAGGGTCGGCAAGATTACCGTAGCTCACAGCATCGGTATTAACATCTTGGTAGTTATGAATGTCAGTGTTCAAGTCTTGATAGGTATTGACGTCTATATTTGACGGATCAAATACAGGGTTTTCGTACTGCGGAGACGAATCGGACTCCTTCCCTTTAGACCTAGTAGGGCTGATTCATCGCTGAAAGTTAATATTATGAAAGCATAGATAAATTGCCTTGATGAAATGCATAATTAAACAAATTATCAATTCCCAATAAATAGACATATAGAAACATGTCAACATTAAATGTGGTAAGTGGTATGGTAATTTTAAAATGCATATCATTAACATAATAGGTCTTTTCAAGCGGATTGCCATAACATTCTAAAAGAGTTATGCTTTAGAATATTTCCATTCAATAGCATTTGAAAGAAGAAAAAAAAGGCAACAATATAACTTTATATATAGGCCTATATTTTTTTAATACAATCATATTTAGATTTGTATTTACATGGCCATACGGTTTTAGCATCTTGCATGGAGGATTTCGATGAAAATGGACTGATGAGAGGGACAAGTTAAGCACAAGGTACCTCTCTAACCTTCTTCGCTTGTAAAAGATGATGATGAGAAATATAACGATAACAATCACAAGAATAGCACCAACAGCGCTTCCTACGACAGTTGCTATGGAACCTGAAGGAACTCCAGCTGAATTTGATGTTGATGGAGAAGAGACAGTAGGTGAAGAGGATGTTGTGGGAAGACGGATGGTAGTGAAAAGAAAAGACAGGAGATAAAAATATCAAGGTAGCATCAGAGTTGATAGATAAATGATAAATAAATCAGATACTACCACATGATCATAATTAATTGTAATTGCATGCAATCAAACCGGTCCCAGTAGGTTGCCTACTAGCAAAACAAAATAAATCTCTTATAATTTATAATCTCATCGTAAGGGTAACGTAAGGCTCTCCGTTATAACGACCATAACAATAAAAAGTAGTAGGTCATTGGTCTTCCCGGGCCGCGCATATTTTTTAACACAACTACTGTATTTAGCCAGTTCAGTCAAATATACTGTGCAAACGACTAGAGACAGAGTCTAACATTACCCTTAGCAGTAGCTTTGGATTGCTAAAGATATCCTTCAATCTATCCTTTTCTCCTTTGTTATGGTTTTTTCTTTGTTTTTCCTTCAGTCGATCGTTATTTCTTTTGTTCTCCTTTATTCTATCCTCTTCTCTTTTGTTTTATGTGATTCTTTGTTTTTACTTCAATCTATCCTTTTCTCCTTCGTCATCTATTTCTTTGTTTTTCCTTAGTCTATACCCGAATCTATAACCCTCTTAGCTCTTCCGTTATGTATTTTTATGTTTTTCCTTCTCCATATACTCTCCACTCTCCTTGTTTTCCCTTTTCTACCACCTGCCCTTCCCTGGGAGTGTGCGCTGGGTGTACCTGTGCGCTGACGACTTAGACTCTTTCACCAGAGCACTCCTAGGATTTTTTTCCCGCGAAAATGGCTAAACAGTTACGTTAAAACAAATATGCGCTCCCGGGCCTACACAACACCACATAGAGTAGACGTTCACCAGGACAAACTCATGATTCGATACGTGTTTTATGAAGTTGACTCACTTGTCAAATCATCTATACAAAAATGTAGTATTCCGTGGCGTATCGAGGGATAAGAAAAAAAATAGCTCAATTTCTTTTGAATTTTGAACCATCACAAATCACTTTATATGGTTTTGCATTTACCCTTTGTCTAATTATCTTATATTGGGCACGAAATTCCGGGGTCTGAAGGAACATACGCGATGAGAAAGGAGACCAAGGTTTAGAAACATAGCTTTAGTCTTATACATATTCATTACTTAGCCAGACCTTGTATCCAAAACGGATGCAAATCAGTAATCTTGGGCAAAAGTCATTAACTTCGAGGAATCTTGTATACAAATATACAAGAATCTAATAAAATATGCGTTCCTACCTGGCTGTACTTCAGATGGATCTCCGAAAAGGGTGGATTTCTAAATAAAAGGTACACAAGAAATTAGCTAATAATGTTTACAAATGAAATGTTCGTGTATTCATCCAGTGACAGTTTTAATGAAGTTTAGTAGAACCTTTTCTATACCAGGGAAGCGCATAGCACTTTTTAGCGCTTCTACGATATACATACAATGGCCAAATATTCTGCACTTCCACGTGAACTTACAGGTTTTGACAGGTAGTTAGCCCACTTTCAATTGTTTTGAATTCATAACGGCGATTTAAGGGGAATTGACCTCAAACTACATGTAAATTTCAGTTTGTAGGTCATTGGAAACATTATCTGAAAAATAAAAAACATACATTTTGACGAAAGGGAGGACGTAACTCTTCTTCAGAATCCTTTGTCTTTCGCGGCTCTTGAAACTTTAAGTACGTCGCCATTGTGCTTGCGCACGGCCCGTTCTGTGACGTTTCGCATGGAGTCGACCGATATTGAGTACGTAGGTTTCCCTGCTGTACACTGTAAAATGATCACTGCAGATCACATCGTCTTTCCTTTCGTACTTGTACTTTTTGTACAAAAATTGTTCCACCTTCAGAGCTGCTATAGCTTGAAGATTTCATTGCGATTGTGTGGGTCTGGAAATCGATGAAACGATTTCCCCCTGGTTTCCAGGAACAATGACACTGGAACAATTATTACACCCAAACTCTTGGCAGTACACTATGTTTCACGTGTATTGCATTTAACACGCGCGCCGCGCTACATCAGTTCTCCGTGCGATACGTCACAACCCAGAAGTTGTGGAAGGGAAATTCCGACACGATGGCAGCTCCCTTGGGCAGCAGACGACGTCTGAAATATGGCGAATTAGGGTCCCTTTATTGGATTTGTAAGACGCAATTATTTGGCCTACAGCAATGCTTTTTATATCAAATGAAACATTGTTTTACTCTCTATGTCATGATAATGAATCATAGTCGCGAGGTTAATTCCCTTTTTAGTTTAAAAACCTGGCTTATATTTAATGGTCCATCAAATTGTGTAGCACGAATCTTTACAGAATACTGTTATTCTCTAAAAGGCTAACCTATAACACTTGAATTCTTTGATCCATAATGTGTTGTTGTGTTTTTTTCCCACAAAAACTGTCTTCTAATAAAAACCGCACGTTGCATATTTCTGATATGTAGAATTAGTGTACAAGCAATATTTAATAAGACAATGATCACAATTTCAGTTACACACGACGCAACCACAAATTATTACCTTCTCATTATTGTTCCTAATACCTGCGGTCTAGAATATCTACGGCCAATAACAATTATAGGACTGCCGCAGCTTTCCCACGGTCACATTCTGTAGCCGCACGTCGTATTTTGAATTTGTGGAGAACGAAAATCTGAGGCTGCCGTACAGCCTTTGAAGTAATGACGCACAGTCGCCGTATGGTCCCCCTCCGGCCGCCTTGCGGGCACCTTGCGGCTACATTGCGTCTGCCTTAGTATTTGTCAAAAAGCTACGGCCGCCGCAGGGACGCCCAAAGGCGACCTTGCGTCATCATTTCAAAGGCCGTACGGCAGTCGCAGATTTTCTGTCTCCACAAATTCAAAATACGCCGTGCGGCTCCCTAACATAATTATTTGACCGCTACCGTATGTGACCGTGGGAATGCTGCGGCGGTCCTATAATTCGTCGCTGTTTTCACGAAGTGACGGTAGTGAAAAAAAATTGCATTCACTTTGCGTTACGATTTTCCTCACTACCGTCACTTCGTGAAAACAAGGACGAATTGCTATTGGCCGTAGATATTTAGACTGCACGGCCGCCGCGTCAAATGTGACCTAGGCATTTTCGCCGATATTTGCACCTAAACATTATTTCCACAATATAATTATGCTACGAAACCGTAAGCCACTACATCGTGTAGGCCGACAGTCACTTGGGACATTTACGTCCAACGAAAAATCGTACCTGTCCTCCAACGTTGCTCTCAACACCTGTTCGTACATCATATATCGCCTTGTCTCTGAGGGGTGCATTGTGGTAATGTCCATAAGTCTCGTTATCCCCTATAGTTAGCTCTATCGGAAGATCATCTTTGCTGATGTTAGCTGCTATGTATGAGGAAGGATTCTCGGCATAGGATCCATACGCTGCCTGTTGACGTCGGCGCCTTGTTACCGGAATTCTCTCTTCAACAGCAACAAGTATGTGCCTGAGAGTTCAAAGGGATATTTGTCATAATTATATATCCTCTTGTCACTTTTTCCTTTATTTCAATAACTATTATTTTATTCTTAAGCAAGGATGAGGAAAATTAATATCAATTTAGGCCATTGTGCAAATAATGTTGATGCTCCAGCTTTTATACATCTTTACATGACATGAGACTGAGTGGCAGACCGAATGTAACATTACTTTTTGATGTAAAGTAGCCTTCACAATTTATGAATGAATGAATTTACCCATATACCAGTTAATACACCAAGAGCTTGTACATTAAAAAAGTTGTGAGAGGTATGATGAAAATGTAGGAGGAATGTAATGCTACGTTTACACTATGTTCCCGGCGGCCACGGCAACCACGTTTCAGGCCACCGTGGACGTAACGGGATTGACTTGACACAACGCGGGGGACCGTATGGGCAAACGTGACAGGCCGTGATTGCCGTGGATACCGTGTCAGATTTTTAAACTGTCAAAAAATGTGCCACGGCAGTCGGGCAGTGCGGATGAGAAACCTAGTAGGCCGTCGTAAAACGGGGTGAACGTAACAAAACGTGACAGTCCGTAATAGGCCGTAACAAAACTTGGAGGTGGTCCGTAGTGGGACGGGAGGCCCGCACATTACCCGGCATCTTACGGTCTGTTCAAGTTTTGTCACGGTCTGCCACGTTTAGTGCACGTTTTGTCACGGTTGCTTCACGGTTGCTGCGCATTTTCTCCCGTTTTGCCACGTTTTGCCACGGTTTGCCACGGTTCTCACGGCAGGCCAGGGTGTATGGTAGCCGTTTTGTCGGGTTAATCACGGCGCATCCCGGCGACTGACGGTTTACGGGCGCGTTGCGTTCTGACACGGCGCACGCGGTCGGGAGGTAGTATATAAAAGACGGGCGCGGCAGGAGCTTCATTCGAGTCTGAGCAATCGACGACACATTACTGCATCTACAATATGAAGAAAGAAGGTCAAGCTATGCCACCGAAGAAGCCAAGACGTTCGAAGGCCCTCCGTCCTGCACCACCACCACCACCAGTAGTGCTTGGGAGGCCTACTTTTTATACAGTGGGCACAGTCGTGCTCCAAAGCTGCCCGGCGTCCACGTTTCATCCGTAGAAAGCCTTGACAGCACGTGAAAAACGTGTCAGAACTTGATCAGAACGTGAGAAACATGAGGGACCCCAACAGAACGTGAGGGACCCCATCAGAACGTGATGGGCCGGGAGGGAACGTTCTGACATCCGTGGTAGAATGCGGGCCGAACCGTAGTGCGCCTTGGAACCTCCGGGACTCAGCATCCCCTTCCCCCACGGCCCGTCACGGATACCGTGGTAGACCGTGAGAAAACTCGGCAAGACTTAACAAAACTTGAATCCAGAGATAAAATTGGTCTAAATCCCACGGCGCACTACGTTTTGGGCAAACGGGGCTGCCGTGGCCGCCGGGAACATAGTGTAAACGTAGCATGAATTTACACTGACGTTCAAAATGGCCATCTGTCTTGTCTCAAAGACAGTACCGAAACCCGTTGGCCCACTAAATGTATTCCCGGCTTCTCCCTTTAAAAAGAGCATTGCGCAGATCAAGAGCAGTGCGTTAAAAAGACAGACATTGGTATAATGATAACAAAAAAATGACGACGATAGTATCATTGGTAGTAATAGTAAATTCAATTATGATAATAATAATAACAATGAAAATAACGTAATAGCATCTATATAGCGATTATTACTACTGTTTCAAGGCGCTGGCCTAATTATTCACATACACATGATTCACAGATTTATATAATTAAAGGTCGAAAATCATCGCTTGGAATATGTAGCTGATGGCGAACGCGAGACACGGCTTGCAAAAATACTTACGTTATATATGGAGATTCAAGCACATCGCTAAACTGAATGGTAGGCGAACCGTCAGGTGAAGACACTATCACTGGTGGGTTGGGCTTTGGAAGCTCGTCAGCTATGGCCCATTACAAAAAAGAGATGTTAACATCAAACTTAAACATCATTGAACGACGACTTTTATCCAATATTAAAATCAATATTATTCTCTGTTTAGAGTTGCACACGTTAAGTAAACCTGCAAGACTAGTACAAAAATACTAAGTATCTCTCTTAGAACTTGTATCCGGCATATGTTAGCAATAAAAGTTCGATATTAATGGTACTTTTTTGTTTTTAATTTTGTTTTTAAAGTAGAAGTAGACGGTTGAAGTAAAGTCCTTCTATCTACCACGTGGCACCTGGACTTGTTGTCCCTGCTGTAAATCGAACCTCATCATCTAGATTTATAAAGAATCGTGTAAGCAGTGTTTTTTAATAATTTGATGGGAGTTGCCATAGAGATTTGAAATGGTTAAACATTGGGGTCTGTGGTCAGAGATAAAAAACACCCAGACAAGTTTAGTGGTAACGGGATTGGCCAATTGTCGTCAACTTCATTATCAAGATAGATTTATCATGTAAATTTGCAATCGTATTTAACCTTTACGACAATTTCGACACTGCCCTTTCACAAAATTATAATCCCTTTTAAAATATGTTCATGTCTCATAACTTCCACCTTCCAACATTTTTTTCTCCAATACCTGCAGGAGGTTCCGTAAATTCTTCAACATGCTGACTAGACTCCCCCTCTCCTTTGCTTGTGGACGCTGCCACGAAGACCTCATAGAGTGTAGCTGGTTCCAGATCACCAAGCACAAAGCTCGAAGAGGCTCCCGCTACCTCTTTCATTGTAAACGATTCTTCTGGCTGGAATGATCTGTCGTATGGCTTTCCTTTTACTTTGTAAGCCAGCTAGAGAGAGAGAGAGAGAGAGAGACCCGAAAACGCAATTGTGAATAATGCTGTCATCCACTGATGTGTTTTGAGGTCACGGTAGGGATATTTGCAATTACTTTGGGAACGACTGGAAAAGTCTTTGTCGGTTCATTTTCAAAAGATCGGTAACATCCAACTCCATGAAGAAAATTTGGGGGGGGGGGAGGGGGGGGGGGCGTCCAAAAGAGTTTTGTTATTGAGACTTGAATCGCCAACTGGTAAACTCCACTGAGAAGCTTATTTGGCTCATCTGAAAATATTGGTTGGACAAAAGCCACAATTGTACCCATACTTCAGCATAGAAATGAACAGTTTGGTCATGAATTTACTCCTTCTCGTTCATATATTTAAACAAAAACATGTTTCCTTTAGAAATTGTTTATATATAATTATATATCAAGATTTCGATCCTATTTCAGCAATCGGATGAAACCATTCGGCGACATATTGCCGAAATTAGGGACTTTTAGATTTGCACGTTTACAGCTTTGACTGCAACGTGTGACGTCATTTTAAGGCACTGCGCATGCGTCACATCGTCTCAGTCGGCGATCGAGAATGCGTCAATCTTGATTTTCCTAAATCTAGTACGGTACTAGTATATGCCGCGTGCGCATAAAATATACAGTTCCTCAGGTAGACAAAGGAACATCCCTTCCCTGCTATTATGTAAAAATGTGTAGAACAGGTGTCACATGCATATTCACCTGTTCTACACATTTTTACATAATAGCAGTGAAGGATGTGATCTACCACAGCAATAGGCCATTTTCGTAATGTAACCAAATTTAATGCATAGGTCTTTGTGAAGTGCCTCAATACAAACTATTTCATTCACCTCATAAGAATAATAGTATTTCAATAGACAGAATCCTAACTGCATACATTAGTTGTTGCCAGGTTGGACAAACATTATGGCTTGACCTACCTAGCAACACTTAATAATATATGCAGTTGCATTCTGACTAGTGAAATACTATTATTCCTACCAGGTGATTGAAATAATTTGTATTGAGGCACTTCACAAAGACCTATGCATTAAATTTGGTTACATTACGAAAATGGCCTATTGTTGCATGAGGGTAGAATGAGGAACTGTGTATTTTGTCCTCTTTCTTTGTCTGTCATGTTCATAGTGTTACTTCCTGCATGCGTGTATATCGTCGAGTGCAAAATTGTAGTCAACATGGGCAGTTAAGTACGTTGACACGCATGATCAGTCGGCGTTCGTCGTGTTCTCGTCCACTCAATCTAAAAGTGCCTAATGTTCGCAGCAGAACTAGAGTTTAGAAAGTTCTTTTTCATTCAATGATCCATAATAGTTCACGTTTTGCTTTAGTCTAACAAAAAATACTGGTAACTTAATTTAGAAGAAAACAATAGTTGATAAAGAAGAGAACTCCAGAGAGAATGTTAGAACAATAATTACAGTTCGGATACACAGAAACCATCATTAAATCTTCGTTTGAATTTTAGTTTTGAGGTTACCGTATAGGATATTTTTCCACGGGGGTACCTCGGCTCCTTCCAGGTAATCAGCAAAGATTTTGATCTGCTGGAAACAGCCACCTCCTGGGGCTCACTAGGAACTGTAAAGCAGGAAATAAGATAATTTATAAAGTACAATACAAGTCAATATTTGTATACGATTTTCTTGTTTAAGGGTAGAAGCTTCTCAAAAATTATAGCATTGACAAAACATTTTTGTTTCTCTTTCTCTCTCTCTCTTTCTCCCTCTCTTTCTCTCTCTCTCTCTCTCTCTCTCTCTTTGCATTATTTTGCGCTGTATTTATGAAGGGAATATCAGTGATTGAACATCTACTGTAGATTCGTGTCATTTAAAAGAGAGGTTCAGTTTGAGGTCAAAACTCCATGTATTGATCACTTTTGCAATACATGGTGATAGGATTCATCATCCTTTATTTGTAGGTAGCCATACAGTCATTCCTTGCATACACTTAACTGATAACTGGATAATACTCGGGTATTATGGGATCTCTTGATGTCCAAACAAACACTCATGATTAGTTACATCATGTACATGCACACTTCCATCTATTAACAAGTCTCGCCGCGGCACTGATGTCTTTTGGCAGGATATTAATCTTCATTTGCCACACTCCACCCAGGTGAGGTGAATGGGTGCCCAGTAGGAAGACATTCCTCCAATGCTTGCGCACCTTTTCATGGTAGCTCGGCTAAAGCCAGCGCGGGGGGGGGGGGGGGGGTAATGACATGAATCCAGGGAGAACAGTTTAAACACTTAAATGAGGCTACCCTGGGTAAATAAGACATGTTATTATTATCATTATCATCGAAAAATCTTTAAATTATCGCCATAAGGCAGTTTCAATAGCCTTGTGCCTCATATAATAAAATGTGCAAAGTTTTCAACGGCGTTATTACGTAATCTGACGCTGTCTTTTACATAGCCAATACGATAAACGGTATTGAAATCACCCTTGAGTTGATTTCCTGAAAGTCTCTGCGATCGTGTTCTATGAACATGTGATGTTTATATAGTCTCTGTTACCATGTTACTCAACGTTTTTTGTTTTTCTCCCTTTTTGAATGGGTGATAATATTTCTACAATAATTATTTTGATCTACATGGGACATCATAGAAATGAGAAAATGAATATCGTACTTCCTTCCGATGTAATCCTGACAACGGGTGGGTCTGGGCTTGGGCTACCAAAACCTAGAATGGTTTCCGCCATGACCTGTATAATGGAAGAAAAACATGGTGAAATAAAAGGGAGATGTAGAGCTTGAAATGACTTACAGATTATAAAAAATTATGTATAATTTAAAGATTGACCTTGAATTGATGGAAGGAAAAAATATGGACCTCCTGACATTTTTTTCATTTAACATGAATGGTTTATTATAAAAGCATTTCATCGGCAAGAATATTATACCAAGATGGTGTAATTTTTTGTTTTCACCATATTCATATTTCTTTTCTTTTTTCATATTCCTTAGAAAGGTCGGGAAACCTACAAATTGCTTCTCCTGGTTCTGTCCCGCGTCATTCTTTGAAAGACATCCGTTAAGTTTTATAATGAGCTGTCTTTAATATCGTGAAGCTTTACGTCTTTTAGTAATATCTTCACAACACATTTTACGAATGGATACTATTTTAAACCTTGAGTTAGTTATATTATTAATGAAAAAATAATGTACATCTTATTATTGATATACAGAATCCATTTACAAAACGCCTGCAAGAATCACACTTGCCTGAACGGAATAATTTGTGTCCCGCTGGAGATTGGGAATAATTGTGGAAAATCTGTAGTTAATGTCAGAGCACAGCCCGTCCCGACAGTCGATGCCGAAGGTCTGAGGAGTGGCACCAACATCATCCGTCTCCCAATAGAGAATGTAGTAACCTATTATCCTGCCTAGAGGAGGGTTCGGTGACATCCATTCTACTGTGATGCTCTCCTGGTCGGAAGATGGAAGTTTTACTCCGATTGGTGGCGCTGGCTCTTTAATGTACATATCATAGAGAAAATTTGTAGGATAATTATGAACGAAACAACTCAATGATCTATCACTGACACGTTGGAAAAAGTATAAAATAGATTTTTCGTTTTCTGTCGAAAATTCCTATAGAGAATCCACTGACTAGCAATGTTGGTGGAAGATAGAATTTAACGAGCAATGTTAAAAACATTAAATAATTATAACTTTGACTGTGCTTTTGAAAGGAGCAAAATATTTTGAAGCAATAACATTGTCTTCTTTTACTCGCATATTGTACACAAGCACACTCAGAATCAGTAACCCATCCTGGACAGCTGTCAATAAGGGTTTTGGGTGCAAGAAATCTAGAATTCAAGATTACTCCATTACGTCTTATTTATGACCGGAAATAAATACTTAATTAGGTTTCCATTAATTTTAAAAGAGGAGGGGATACAAAAAAGGGCGAATAATGTAACAACAAAACAAATTAAAGATTTGTACAAGTACATGTTCGCATAACATTAGTTCCTGTATATGATCAATTCCAAACTTTTGATTACAAAATGATTTTTATCAGAGTTGTATTTCTGGTTCTGTAGATACACCGTTGACATTGTAAACAAATATATATTGGAAATAGATATAATTTTTGTCGTTAGCAAAATAGAACTAGAAGACATGCATTTTGAGACCTACTTGATTCATCTGTCTGTGCCCAAATCGCTGGACCATACTCCCCTGCTAGTTCATAGTTCCAAGCTCTGATCCTAATCCTGTAGATCGAATAGGGGATGAGGTCATATATCTCAAACAGCTCAGGTCCTGCGCTAGCTGAGGCATTACCATGATAAACCACGTCTCCTGGAAATGAACAACAGGAATAATAAGAACGGTTTCTAATAAAGTGCTCATATCCATCACACAGTGACGTTCATGGCCCTTATACATTATCATCCTGTTTATAGCCGAGCCGCCAAAGTAACTAGCGCTCAGGCATTTCAGATACATTTACAATTGTGTTGAAAGTGGCAAAAGTAACGTCTTGCTAAAGTACATTAGTGCCGTGCTGGGATTTGAACTCCGTACCTTGTGGTCTACAGTCTGGCGACTTATCCATTAGACTACTACAAAACCTCTACGAAACATCAAGCGTCAATTTTACTCAGGAGTATAAAACTAGTACCTCGAAGACATAAAGTAGCTAGGTTACATGTTTTTTTAAGGAAAGCTGAAAATTGTATCGAACAAAATTGTATGGACTCTTTTACACCTAAGGTTATATTGTATTTTATTGTATTTATTTTCCGTCACTTAAAAAACATCAACAAATATACATTTACAATCATAAAGACACACTTATAAAAAGGAAGACGGAGGGATGGCCCTACTCAGCGGTGTTAGCATAACAATGCTGCTTTACAGAGGGGTCCCTATAGACATTGAAAACATGAAAATAGATAGTACAGAAGTAAAGAAAACTTACAGCAAACTAAGAACTTACAATAATGATAACAGCAAATAGGATTTTTTTTTTTTAAAGGAGAAAAATATGTACTATATATACAAGGGAGAAAGCTAGACAACCGCTTGAAGTCCTCGACAAGGTTTCCATTCCCTCTTGCCTCTTTAGGTTCTACTACGTTACCTGTAGAATTGGAGAGCATAACTTCGTAGCTTGAGATTGGTCCATTCCGATCACCACATTCTGGTGTCTCCCAAGTGAAGACAATACTGCGTTTCGTGATTGAAGTGGACTGAATATTAGTTGGAGGACCAGTAGGATCTGTAAAATAAAAGAGGAAAACTCACTCTCATTAATTTTCCTTAGTATTCAATTTTTACCTCATCTACATTTCTTTAATATCAGCTGATCTACATTTTCAGCGAGTTCATAATCTCGTTCTTTGTCTTCGTAACCATTCTCTAATCTCTGCAGTATAATTTGTTTAATAATTCTTTGTGTGTTTTTTTCTAAAATGAATTTTCAGGCCAGCTTATTTCATTTAACATATTCTCCCATGATATTTTGCAAGGTTTTATTCAAAGTGTATTCGTACAACTACGAGTTTAGATTATGAATCTCCTTCTGTTCGAATTTGTCAAATAAAGAATTGACCTAACTCTAGCGTCGTGCAAAGTAGATATTGAGATTTTAAATGGTGTAGCGGTACTTTAAGCTTTCTGTCTTTCTCCTACAACTAACTCAGACGGACCGCAGTTAGAAAGTGATTTCAGTTTTTCGTATGGTGACTGTAAAGGATCTGTTCCCAGATGTAAATAATATATGTGAGTGCTACATACCCGTACACAAACCCTCATCCTCGCACCATAAACACACACCCTCACCCTCCCCAACGTACATGAACACACAATACTAACATGAATATCCTGTAGTAGCTGCTCTGGAATCCGAATCGCCATAACCGCTACTGGTTCTGCCTCTAACGAACACCATGTACTCTGAGTTGGGACGCAACTCCAGGACATTGAAGGTAAAAGTTGAACCATTGACGGTCCCTGCTGAAGTCGTTATACGATCACTCGAGGTCCCCTCACACATATCGCCTTGAAGAACATAGTACTTGATTTCATAATGCGTAGGCTGGCATGGAGGAGAGGAAGGAGGTTGCCATGATACTGTTAGACCAGTAGTGACACTGTCTTCTTGATTTCGGGTAAGCTCTGTAATAACTGGCATTCCAGGAGCTGATGAGTGTACAGAAAGGAAGGAATAAAACACAGAAAATGAAATAAATTTTCAATAATTTATTGCATTTTACCCCGGTCCCCAACATAAACAAATCCTCTGGACGGCCAGGCATTATGGCTCAAGGCATGAGCACACAGAAGATTCTGTTATGTTGGGAACCGGGGTAAATGCAATAAATTATGAAAAATTTATTGCATTTTCTGTTTTTTGTATTATTTATGGAAAGTGCCCCCTACCCTAGCCCCCGCTGCGTACAGTCATGGTTCAGTGACAAAGCAATGGCCTCGTAACTGTGAGGCCCCAGGATCAAAACCGTGTCGATGTGCTATATTAGTGCCCTTTTGTGGGGCATTAATCCTCATTACTGTCATTTATGACTTAAGGGCGTATGTCCCCTAGTTAATAAGCATAGTAGCATACACATGTTTTAGCAGTCACGCAAAACACACATTGGCAAAATATTATTCAATAAAATCTGAGAATGTATACTATTATCTAGATTTATTATTTTCAAATTATTTTTAAAATAATTCGATAAATAGGGGTAAAAAAAAAATATTCCACCTTTATGAGCGACAGTGTATAACGAAATAAGGTACAATCCAGGTGAATGGTTTGTGTTCAAGTAGGGTTACACTACACCAACCAATGACCATAAGACAGAGAACTCGGTTGACCAAAGCGTGATACAAGAAACAGATTTCATGTTTTTTTTTTTTCTTTTTTCTTATCATTTTACATGGACCCTTTCTTATGATAACTGTTTGCTCTCTAATCAGTACAGGGTCCATATCTGATCCACAGTGAATCATAATAATTATTAATACACTTACAATGCATGACGTATCTAGATATTAAATAAAAAGAGGCTGACATATTCGGTTAAGAATCTCCGTCCCCGTACTATCATTTCCATGTGTAATTCTTTATGACAATTCTTCTAAAATGGATAAAATGCATTAAATATAAGGTTATTTCGCCAATAAAACTTAATGACTGAGATTTCAAAGAAATTAAAATCGTTAGAACTACACTTTTATGGTATAAGTCTTTGGTATGACTCGGCCGGGGTTCGAACTCACGACCTCCTGTTCATGAGGCGGGCGCACTAACCACTGAGCCACCATGCCCAGTTGTGTCCATGGGGGGTAATTGTCCTCGGGGAGTAATTATCCTCGGGGGTAGTTGTCCTCGGGGGAATTGTCATCGGGGGTAGTTGTCCTCGGGGGGTAGTTGTCCTTGGGGGTAATTGTCCTCGGGGGGTAATTGTCCGCGGGGCTAGTTGTCCTCGGGGGGTAATTCTCCGGGGGGTAATTTTCCGGGTGGTAATTGTCCCTGGGGGGTAATTGTCCTCGGGGGGTAATTCTCTGGGGGGTAATTTTCCGGGGGGTAATCGTCCTATGGGGGTAGTTTTCCGGGGGGTAATTGGCCGGGTACGGTGTTTTGGGTGCCCACGCGGTCACTCTTTGCATGCACTGCACCGTACACCTGATATTCCTCGGGGATTGTGGGATCTTACGCTATCGTAACAAACACCCATGGTATTAGTTACATCATGTACATGTACACTCCATACCAAGAGTCCCGCCACGGCACTAATGTCTTTTGGCGAGATATTAATCTACATTTGTCACACTGCACCCAGGTGAGGTAAATGGGTACCCTGTAGGAATGAATTTCTAGAATGCTTGAGCACCTTTTCATGGTGGCTCGGCTAAAGCCGGTGGGTATTGAAATAGTTACGGGGCCCTCAGGGTGAACAGTATTGATACTGACGAGGCTAACCTGGGTAAACAATACATAATATTAATACTATCATTGATAACTCTTTTAAACATCAGCATTATGTGGGAACACTTCAATGACGTTCTTACGTAATCTGACGATGTCTTCTACGTAGCTAATACGATGCGGTATTGAAATTGCCCTTGAGTTGTCTCTGAATGTCTCTGCGATCGTGTTCCATGGACAGGTCATTTGTTAGAGCTTTTGTTTCCATGTTATTGAACGTTTCTTTCTTTCTTATCCTTTTCTGAATAGGGGAGTGATAATATTTCTACAATTATTATTTTGATCTACATGGGACATCATAGAAATTAGAGGATAAATATCTTACTTCCTTCTGATGTAATCCTGACAACAGGTGCGTCCGGGCTTGAGTCACCAACACCTACAATGGTCTCCGCCATGACCTGTATAATGAAAGAAAAACATGGTGATATAAAAGGGAGATGAAGAGCGGGAAATGACTTACAGAGACTTACAGACTTACAATCATGTATGAAATCAATCAGAAAGAAAAAAGATACCAAGGTGGTGTTTTTTTTAAAAACAATACAGATATTTCATTTCCTTTTTCTTTATTTCATTAGAAAACTCGGAAAAAAGAAAGATTTTCTTCTCATATAGCTTCACCAGGCGCCATCCTTTTAATTTCATCCCCTAAGTTCTATAAGAGCTGCCTTTACAAGAAACGCATAGTGAATCACGTCTTTCAGCAAACTTAGTAAAAATGAAAGATTGAAAATGCCATATCTGCAGAACATGTCGACAGAAACTGTATTGATGGACGCTATTTCAAACCATGGTGAAGTTGTCGGTAAGTGTTAGGCTCATGTCCGAATTTCGTCGGCACCTTATCGTAATTCGTTTACCTTTTGCGCACTTTGATTCCTTTAGTCCAAGGCTCTATGGGAAGTTTACGTTTATGGGGCTTTATTGATTCTGATGAGTGCTAGGCGAAATGCTTTAATCTCGCTCTTTTCAATATCATTATTTTACTTATCGTTACCATCACTCCTTTTTATCGAATCATGCGTATATCCTCATTATCAATGTACAGAATCGCGTTAAATAGGGACTTTTGGATTTGCACGTTTACAGCTTTGACTGCAACGTGTGACGTCATTTTAAGGCACTGCGCATGCGTCACGTCGTCTCAGTCGGCGATCGAGAATGAGTCAACCTTGATTTTCCTAAATCTAGTACGGTACTAGTATATGCCGCGTACGCATAAAATATACAGTTCCTCAGGTAGACAAAGGAAAATCCCTTCCCTGTTATTATGTAAAAATGGGTAGAACAAGTGTCACATGCATATTCACCTGTTCTACACATTTTTACATAATAGCAGTGAAGGGATGTTCTACCACAGCAATAGGCCATTTTCGTAATGTAACCAAATTTAATGCATAGGTCTTTGTGAAGTGCCTCAATACAAACTATTTCATTCACCTGATAAGAATAGTATTATTTCAATAGACAGAATCCTAACTGCATACATTAGTTGTTGCCACGTTGGACAAACAGTATGGCTTGACCTATCTAGCAACACTTAATATATGCAGTTGCATTCTGACTATTGAAATACTACTATTCCTATCAGGTGAATGAAATAATTTGTATTGAGGCACTAATTCACAAAGACCTATGCATTAAATTTGGTTACATTAAGAAAATGGCCTATTGTTGAGGGTAGAATGAGGACCTGTATATTTTGTCCTCTTTCTTTGTCTTTGTCTTTCATATGTAATTCATAGTGTTACTTCCTGCATGCATACTGTATATCGTCGAGTGCAATCTAAAAGATTTCTAATTGTAGTCAACATGGGCAGTTGAGTACGTTGACACGCATGATCAGTCGGCGTACGTCGTGTTCTCGTCTACTCAATCTAAAAGTCCCTAATAACGCTTTCACGAATCGCACTTGCCTGAACCGAATAATTCGTGTCCGCCTGGAGTTCGGGAATAACTGTGGACAACCTGTAGTTAATGTCAGAGCAACGCCCGTTCCGACACGGGAAGCTGACGTTTCTGGGCGTGGAACTATTACCAAACGTCTCCCAGTAGAGAACGTAGTAACCTATTATCCTGCCTAGAGGAGGGTTCGGTGACATCCATTCTACTGTGATGTTCTCCTTGTCGGAAGATGGCAGATTTACTCCGATTGGTGGCGCTGGCTCTGTAATGTAAACATCATGGAGAATAGACGTAGGTCAATTATGATCCAAACAACTTAATAATCTACCACACGTTGAAGATAGTATAAAATAGTATCATGTCTCGTTTTCTGTCAGTTCGTATCAATAAAAGAAATTCTCATAGAATTCTACTGACTGGAAATGTTGGCGGAAGATAGATTTCATCAAGCAATGTTAAAAATTAAGATAATTATTAGGCTACATTGACTGTGATTTCGAAGGAAGCAATAATATCATCTTCTTTTACTCGCACATATCGCACACGCACACTCAGAATCACTAACTCATCCTGGGCAGCTGTCAACATGGGTTTTGGGTGCACGAAATGTAGAATTCAAGATAACTCCATTACGTTTTATTTTATGACTAAAAATAAATACTTAAAGTGACTCGGTAACATTGTTGAAGGTTGATGAAACAAACTGCGTAATTTTTGTATGAAATGTTCCTTATTATATTCCTTCTACTGTCTAACCCTCTAACATGCAAAGAATCCTGAAAAAAATCTCATGCCTCAAAGATAATTATGGTTTTCACTGAAGGCGAAACTGTGCGACACCCTCTAACAGTAAATTCTCCAAACCTTTTAAAAAATTACACAACCGTTTATCCATGAAAATAAGACATAAAACAGGCTTTAAAAAATCTTTCGACACTTAAATGTCTGGAATGGTACATCAAGCAAATTCTTCTTTGTAAAATGTAACATATTGCTCCGGTTGTCTCATTTTCGCTCGCTGGACGTATATATAGCAGACGACAATCGGCGGATTAGACGACACTTGGTAGTGAATTTGTATGTGAGATTGCTTTGCTAAATATAAAATACAAGAACATTTTCCATATCTTTAAACTATCATTGATATCTGATAATTGAACAGTTAGTAAAATAAACCTAAAATGAAACACTTGACTTAAAGTAGGGGAGTTTGATGTGGTGCACAATTGCACCCCTCTGTAAATAATCGAATAGTCCATGGCGATCATGAATATTACCTTACCTCGGCAAAATGTTTGCCTTTCTTCAATGGAAAAATTACGGTGGGGGTTGGATGAAATGGACATGATGAACCGATCAGAACTGATCTATTATAATTCATGCTTCTTATCCTTCGTGTGCTTGACCTAAAACCTTACAATCGCTTGGCAAACTGAGTCTAAAGTTAGACTTGTTTCACATGTGTTATATAGGCTATGGCGAGCTTGCGACCTATTTTGATCAAATTACGGTGGATGAACTTTCAAAAGTCAATGGGACATGAGGGTTCCAATGAAAGAGCTAGTGATAACGTACGTCGGGGTGGATGTGCTTTTCGTTTAAACACAAAAATGAATTTTTAACGATTTTTTTTTGGGGGGCGGTAAAATTCCATAGGCTAACATGTTAGGCTGCTGACTCTAACGATAGGGGGCGTTGTCAAATGAGACTAAACGGAGCTATATTCTCTCTCGTGTACAGGTGGACAAACCGGAACAGGTTGCATGCAGTGTGTGTGTCGGCGTGAAGGGGGTATGATGAGATGGGTGGGCAAAAGGGGGGGGGGGTTAAGAGTTTGTGTGGTGTGAGTTGAGGGAACAGGTTGCATGCAGTGTGTGTTTGTATGTGTGTTTATGTGTGTGAAAGGTGGTGTGGGTGGGCTAGAGGGGAGGGGGTGTGAGAGTGTTGTGATAGGATGGTAATATGTAACTTTAAACCTTCCTCTAATGTTATGTTGATTATACACTGTTACATGCAAGACTTTTTTTTTTCCTTTTTTTTTTCTCTATGTTCATTGATTGATGTAACTTATGAAATGTCTTGTATCAAAGATCTGGTTTTATATTGCTTATCTTGATAATTTATTGTTATGTGAATTTCTTGTTATGTGAAATTATGAGGAAGGAAATAAAATATCATTTAAAAAAAAAAAAAAAAAAAATATGTTAATTTGTAATAAGATAGTTGAGGGAATTAAGGAATCGATCAGATCAGTTTCTCCCAATTTGTATCATTAATAATTGTCTATTTTTACTCAAACTTTTAGATTATCTTTAATTGTACATCTAGCATTGAAGTCACTACCTTAGCACCATTAGGGACTTTTATATTGAGTGGACGAGAACGGCGTGAACGTGCACTGATCATGCCTGTCTATGGCAAGCCGTTTTAACATTTATTCCTTTATCTTGATATCAAGAATTACCATTGCTTTACAACAGAAAATAATTTCTTGATCAAGGAATAGGAATAAATGTTAAAACGGTTTGCCATAGACACTCATGTTCAGTGGACGTTCACGCCGTTCTCGGCCGCTCAATAGGGACTTTAAGATTTGCACGACGAGAACGTGGACTGCCACGTGTCACATCCTTTTAAGGTACTGGCAGTGCCTTAAAAGGACGTCACATTGCCTTAAAGATGTCACACGTGGCAGTCCACGTTCTTGTCGTGCAAATCTAAAAGTCCCTATTATCTCTCACTTGAACAATGTTACCAAGTCCCTTTAATTAGGGTTCCATTTATTTAAAAAGAATGATTTCTCGACGCTCTTTTTTACTTTCGCTGGGGGAGGGGATGGAAAAAGGATTAATAATGTAACAACAAAACAAATTAAGGAATTGATCAAGTTCATGTTCACATATCATTAGTTCCTGTAAATGACCAAGTCGAAACTTTCAACATTTTGAGTACAAAATTATTTGTTATCAAGGTTGTATTTTCGGTTCTATGAAACACGGTTGACATCGTTTAGTAACAAACGACTATATTTGAAAAAGATATAATTTTCGTCCTTTACGCAAATATTTCTTTTCTTCATCGGTATCAAAATATAAATAAAAGACATGCATTTTGAGACCTACTTGCTTCATCTGTCTGTGTCCAAATTGCTGGACTATACTCTCCTGCTAGTTCATAGTTCCAAGCTCTGATCCTAATACTGTAATTCGAGTAGGGGATGAGGTCCGATATCTCATATCTTGCGCTAGCTGCGCCAGCTGACACATTACCATGATAAACCATGTCTCCTGGAAAAGAACAATAGCAATAATAATGGCTTATCATAAAGACCTGAATATTATTATCCATCACACAGTTGGCCCTTAGCCCTTTGATATTATTACCCTGCTTAATATAGCCAACA
Organism: Strongylocentrotus droebachiensis; assembly: GCA_035222895.1. Taxonomy (NCBI): domain Eukaryota; kingdom Metazoa; phylum Echinodermata; class Echinoidea; order Camarodonta; family Strongylocentrotidae; genus Strongylocentrotus; species Strongylocentrotus droebachiensis. Next base: position 23,763 of record JAVYIG010007262.1, read on the forward strand.
CGCCAAAGTTACTAGCGCTCATGCATATCAGGTACCCATTTACCATTGAGTTGGAAGTGGCAATATAACGTCTTCTAAAGTACGTTAGTGCCGTGTTGGGATTTGAACCCCGCACCTTGTTGTCTTAAGACACATCTATTCAAAATTGCTTTTGATGATTAACTTACTCTGTTCACATTGATGTATATTTCATATGTATTGTAAATTATAGGTTTAGTTTATTTGCATTGTTTTGTTTAAGATGTAATTGTTTATTATTGTATTTTGTTTGACTTCGGTGGTAAGCGCCTTATGAGCACCGTTTTGATTATTATTATTATTATCCATTGGACTCAAACATCTCTACATTACATCAAGCGTATATTTCACCTTTACTTGGAGTATAACGCTAGTACCGCGAAGACGAGGCAAGGCTACATGTTTGTTTAAGGAAAGTTAAACAATTACTCCGCGGAATTGAACAATGGAGAGCATTTGTTTGAATATATTGCGCAGATTTTTGTACATGTATGGTTGATGGACTAAATCAAAAGACTCATCATCATGATGCAACACCATAACAAACACTGCATCTTATTTTTCGTGGTCGTTTGATCAATGCTTGTTATTTAGTCAATATTTTTATGAACATTTTTATCCATTCATCACTGACAAATACACCATCTTATTTACAGCAATACTCTATTACTGACCAGAATTCATCATTGATCCGAGATTCTCACCGCATTCAGAAAATCCTAGATATATAATACTTATTCTGGAAGGGTAGATAGTATTTTCTTTTAAACTTTACTTTTAACAAGCAATATCTGGGATTCCACCTCATATTTAGCACTCTACAAAGTATTTATTTCTGTTTAGATTACCTGTAGAATTGGAGAGCATAACTTCGTAGCTTGAGATTGGTCCATTCCGATTACCGCATTCTGGTTTATCCCAAGTGAAGACAATACTACGTTTCTTGATGGAAGTGGACTGAATATTAGTTGGAGGACCAGTAGGATCTGTAAAAATAAAGGAGGAAAACTCATTCTCATCCATTTTTCTTATACATAGTCTTCCATGTTAACCTCATCTACATTTTATTACTATCAGCTAATCTACATTTTCATTGATTTCGTAACCATTTTCTCTGTCTTCTCAACCATTCTCTAACCCCTGTAGTATACTTGTTTATGTTTCTTTTTTCTTTCTAAACAGAAATTTCAGGCCAGCTGATTTCATGTAACATATTCTCCAATGATGCAAGGTCTCATTCAAAGTATATTCGTACAACTACCTGTGTAGATTATGGTTCTCCTACTGTTCAAATTAGTCAGATAAAGAACTGACCTAACTCTAGCAGTAACAGCTGTCTACCTATCTTGGTGCAACGTCAAGAGATTGGACTTTGAAACATACAGTTTACCATTCTTTCCCTTGGAAACAAATGCTCTTTAATCGCCAATATTTTAATGTGTACAATGGACACATTACAAACTTTATGTCTTCATAACCAATACACTTGTACGATAGGACTATATCTCATTTAGCAAACCTGATATATTAGTCATTGCCGTCTCCATATGCCATTCACTCCTTCTCAGTGGGGTAGTAACTACTCTTATTCTGAAGCGATATTCTGTGCAAGCATCAAGACCAGGTATGTGTACATAGCTTCTTCGGATGGTTGTTGGATACCGGACATATCTACCCCCACCAGTAGGATCATAGAGATCGTATTCGTAGCGATCAAAAACACCATGTAGGCTTTCACAAGAAGGTTCCTCCCACACAAAGCGCAAGGAGTGGGCAGTAGAGGTATATGACACTGATTCGATAGCAGAGGGGTCTGTGAAGAAAATCACAGTGTTGAATAGTTAATTAACAATATAGCAGTTGTAACTAGATATAAGGGGTAAATCCAAAACAGAAATAGAAAACTGGATTTCGGGGTGAACTTACTTACACAGGAAATAAAGTAAATCACTACGGAAAATGACAATATTTGTCTTATAACTTAGAATCGCATCGTAAGGGTCACGCAAGGCTCTTCGTTATAACGACCAATACAACAAAAATAGTAGGTCCTTTGTCTTTCCGGGCCTACAGAACACCACAGAAGATAGACATATACCAGAACAAACGATTGATTCTATACGTGAATTATTAAGTGGACTTGCTTGTCATGTCATGCGTTACAAAATTGTGTTTTATGTGGAGTATCTAGGGATTATGGTGCTCGGTGCAAACAAAAAAGCCGGAAAAGATTTAGATTTTTTTCAATTGATGAACCGTTACAAATAACTGAATACGATTTTGCACCTGTTCGTTATCTTATATTAAACCATAGGCTGATGATGATTATAAAAAAGGTAGCTTCAAAGAATACGGTATGTAAACTAAATCCTATAATGGGAGCGAGATTCCAGGATCATGACGGAACAAACGCGATGAGCAAAGCGACCGAGGTTTAGAAAGTTCACATTTAAATACCTTAATTTAAAAAACCCTTATTTCTATTGCAATTCATTCTGCAAATTGAAATTTCATATTATAATCCTCTTTGTCTTCCCTTAATCCCCTTTCTATTTTTTCGTTTGCGTTTGCGTTTCCTGCGCCCCTATATGTCGCGTATTTTGTTGGCGCTCCATTCAAGAGCCACCCGGAGCACGTGCCCCCTCTGCCTGCCCCCCCCCCCTCCCCCTCGTAGATACGCCAAAGCTAGTATAATCATATTTGTGTCTATACCTCCATCTCGTGTGTCGCCGTTAACATTCATATGTAGGCTCTCCTCTCTCATTATCACAGCTATGATGGAGACGTTATAAGTTGAATAATATTCCAAGTTTGTAAGGTATTTGGAGACATCTGTAAGAAACGATGTGACGTTGAGTTCGTAGACTGGAGCATCTATTACAGGAACATCTTGACATGTCTTACGTGAGATTAGTTGATATGATAATCTGTAGTAATCCACATTGCATTGAGACGGAACCCTCCACGTCACTCTTAGTTGATTCCCAGTTGCATAAGCGGATGCACTGGTGACTATATTCAACACAAATAGAGAGAATATTTCCAATTGTTAATCTTGCGAAATATCGTATATTTTAGGAAAGCGGTTTTTATTCTAGAGGGGTTATATTACACCAACCAATAACCAATAACCATAAACCAAAGAACTGCCTGCTAGTCTTGCAACGCCGTCTCATTGAACATTATCATGAACTTCCGAGCTTAATTTTCTCTGAAAAATGTGATAACCTCTATCCAACAAAAAGGTATCCTTGATTGCAGTGGGCATACGAATTGGAAGCCTGCCAAAAGCTAGGTTGTATATTTGGGCGCCTTAGGCATCATAATGCGGTGGACAAAAGCGTGATACCAGAAAGAGATTTTTTTTAAACCTTATCTTTGTATCTATACCTTTTTCCTCCTATGATAAGTGTTAGCTCTGTAATAAATGCATGGTCCATACCTGAATCACAGTTAATTATAATAATCATTTAATTAAAAAAATTAATTAAATAAAAAAAGGCTAACATATTCAGTTAAGAGTCCCCGCCCTGTACTAACATTTTCATGTTTGAAACTATTTATGAAAATTCCTCGAAAATGGGTAAAATAATTAAATATGAATTCGTTTCGCCAATAAAACTTAATGACTGAGATTGAAGGAAAATTAGAAATGTAAAAACGACACTTTGTAACGGGGAACATATTTTAATACTTATATGAAAATACTTTAATGTCGCAAAGACATGATCCTTGAATTTGCAATGTGATTTTGTACACGTATATGGGCATATATATTTAAAAAAAAACCTTGGTATCATTATAGAAATGTGGATCTCTTCCACAACTATTATTCAAATACACAGTTTTGGAAGGAGGTTCATATAATTGGAATACATTCACAAAGCAGGGCAAGTTGACATCACGAGGGTGATTCTAAAAAAATATTATCTTTGTACTTGTTGACACTTACAAGTGACTCCCGTTACACCGATAGCATGAGACAGATTTCCAGGAGTCAACACACCACGGTTGACGGCATTGATACTCAGTTCATACATCGTACATGCGTCGAGACCATTGAACTCTACTGAAGAGTATGAAATGTCATCATCCAAGTATGTCCTCCCAACCGTAGTTTTACTTTGATCACCATCCTTGTAGATTCTTGCAAAGTAGTACCAGAACACTCCATTCACATTACTACAGTTGAGAGGTTGCCAAGTGAATCCTAATCGTGTTGGAGACGTCCTTTCTGGATTAACCCTGACATTTGTAATGTTGGACGGTGCTGAAGTGAATCAGAAATATAAGAGAACATACCTAAATCCGTTAAAACTTGACGTGTTATTTGCTTACGTAGTAAGGCTAGCGTGAAGGTTGAAGGGAGTATACATCGCAACCATTCTGTACCATTCATAATTTGAATAAAGCAAAATTCTTGAAAATTATATTTTTAAATCAATGCGTATGTTATATGCAGGGAATCTAATATACAGATTTTGACTGGTAAGGTGTATGATATAACATTTTCGGACTACCGAAGGGAGTTATATTTTCCCAAGGGGTTATATTTTCAGGACAAGGAGTGAAATATCTTAATGACGATCCTCACATTGTCTGAAAATCGTTCGTACGGCGTTCGTAGCAATACTTAATGGCATTTGTGACCGAGGCTTTAGCATGATTGTTTATATATATATATATACCTCCATCTCGTGTGTCTCCACTAATATTCACGGGTAAACTCTCTGCTCTCCTTATCACAGCTATGATGGAGATGCTATAAGTTGCGTAATATTCCAAGTCTGAAAGGTATTCGGAGACATTTGTGGTACTTGATGTGACATTGAGTTCGTAGACTGGAGCATCTATTACAGAAACATCTTGACATGCGTTACGTGAGATGAGGTGATATGATAATCTGTAGTAATCCACATTGCATTGAGACGGAACACTCCACGTCACTCTTAGTTGGTTCCCAGTTGTATAAGCGGATGCATTTGTGACTATATTCAATTCAAAGAGAGAAAAAATGTAAATTTGTAATATTGCGAAATAAAGTACATTTCATGAGAGCGGTTTGCAGTCAAGAAGGGTGACACAACACCAACCAATAACTATTAGATAGAGAACGGCTTGCTAGTCTTGCAACTCTATCGTATTACATTTTCATGGACTTCCGAGCTTAATTTTCTCTGTAGCCAAAGACGAAGCTAAATATATTTCTACCTTTGTAAACATTGAACAGGTTTTTAACTATCCCTTTTTTAGAGTTAAGGAATTTAATAATCTTCATCCAACAGACATGATATCCTTGATTGCAGTGAGTATAGGAATTGGAATGCGGTGGAAAAAGCATGATACACGAAACATATTTCATATTGTTTATATTTTCTTATCATTTTATCTGGACCAATTTCCTCTCAAGATAAATGTTATCTCTCTAATAAATACAGAATCCATATCTGAACCACGGTTAATTATAATAATCATTTATACAATTATAATGTATGACGTATCATAATATTAAATAAAAAGAGGCTTATAATCAGTTAAGAATCCCCGCCCCCGTATTATCATTTTCACGTGTGAAATTCTTTATGACAATTCCTCAAAAATAGGTTAAATGCTTAAAATATAAAGTTATTTTGCAAATCGAACGTAATGACTGAGATTGAAAGAAAATGTAAAATTGTAAAAATCACACTTTGTAGCGGAGAAAATAATAATACACAACATTTATTAGGCGCTTAATATAGGTATCTCTAAGCGCACAAAATTGAGTAGTCCCTACATGGAAATCCTTAATTGTCTCAAAGACATGATTCTTGAATATGCAATGTAATACTGTACATGTATATGGGCATATACTGTAAAGCCGATGAAAATCTGGCATCACTATAGGAATGTGGATATCTTCCACAAATATGAATTGTCTATGCAGTCTTGGAACGAAGTTCATATAATTGGAATTCATTCACAAAGCAGGGCAAGTTCACATCACGAGGGTGATTCTAAAAAGTAATATCTTTGTACTATTTTACACTTACAAGTAACTCCTGTTATACCGATAGCATAAGAATTTTTTCCAGCAGTTGTCAAACCACGGTTGGAGGTAAAGATATTCAGTTCATACATCGTGCATTCCTCAAGGCCATTGAACTCTACTGATGAGTATGAAATGTCATTTAAGTATATCCTCCCAGCCGGTGTATTACTTCTATCACCATCCTTGTAGATTCTTGCATGGTAGTACCAGAACACTCCATTCACATTTCTGCAGTTGAGAGGTTGCCAGATGAATCCTAATCGTGTTGGAGACGTCCTTTCTGGATTAACCCTGACATTTGTAATGTTAGATGGTACTGAAGTGAATCAGAAATATAAGAGAACATACCTAAATCCGTTAAAACTTGACGTGTTATTCGCTTAAGTAGTAAGGCTAGCGTAAAGGTTGAAGGGAATATACATCGCAACCAAATCGTACCATTCATAATTGGCGTGATCGAAGCGAGAGTCTTTAAAATGATAATCTTACATCTATGCGTGTGTTATATGCAGAGAAATCCAATACAAATGTTGACTGGTAGGGTGAGTAATATAACATTTTGGACTGCCGAAGGGAGTTATAAATATTTTCCCAAAGGGCTATATTTTCACGAAGCACGCAGCGCTGTTCGGAAATGTGATCACGACGATAAATTTCTCCCTTACTTTTGTTTTGGAGTGAAATATGTTGACCCCGATCCTCGCAATTGATATCACGTGACAGGATTTGGACCAATCACACATTTGATTCTGTAAAAGATATCTAATATTCATAATTACAACAAGTATAACTGAACATATCATCTTGCACATTTTCTTAAAACTGTTATGGGGAAAGGATATTTTGCTTATTAGTTCATTACTCACATCCTGGCCTGGTGTCTGAATAGCCAATCGTGGGTTCACTCTGCCCGGCACCATTTACAGCTGTAACTGTGATGCGGTACCGCGAGTAAGGCTCCAACCCCACTAGATTATTGTATTGTGTGAAGTTGGTAATCACTTCAAACTCTGTTGGGGTGGTTTCTGGTGATTGGCAGGCAAGCTTTTGAAGGAGACTGTAGCGTATGATATAGTAGTCAGCGGAGCATGGAGTAGATGACAGTGCCCAGCTCACTTCAATGTGTGTGATTAAGGGTTTCATCTGTATGACTTCTATACTTGCGGGTCCTGGAAATAAGTTTGAAATAAACAGGTAAACGGAAATTGTACATTGCAAATTAAGTAGATGTGTTTTGGGTATTGAAAAATTAAAGATCTCTAAACAAACGAGTAATGATGGCATTTAGACCATATTTGACTACCATGGTTGTTACAGGTAAATGTTATTACTGACATCAGTTTTATATCTCAATCCATCGCACAAACATATGGAAATGATCTTCAAACCAATAAACAAAAAACAATAACGACAAAAGAAACATGAAACAGATAACTGTATGCAGGTCTTATTGAAGTCATGCTGTGTTATTAATACAGGCGAATGGTCCCGAGGAGCGGATACGACATTTTTGTATGTACGTTATTTATCCGAATGTGTTGTGTTTTTACTCTAGGGGTATTTCAGAAAGGTACCACCTTTAAAGTTCATCCACATGCGGCCCACAATGTGAAATGTCACTGAATTTCTGGATGTATAGCGTTAGATACGAAATAACGTCACTAAACGCTTCATAGAATTTCCCCGTCATCTGATTCATTGAGGGACATAATTTGCGCATTATATCTACTCCCCGGAAAATACTCCAGACAATGCTGATGGTGAGGGAATTTTGCAGTAGTGGTGACAACGTCTTCCGTCATTCCAGTAGGTCCATAGTTTGTTTTGCAATGGGTACGGAGTGGATAGCTCATGTCTCGCTTTAAGTCAGTGCTGTGCCTGCGATCAAACCCACGACCATTGCACATGCGGTTAAAAACAACATTCCAAAAAACGACTATCACAATTAATCATATAAGCCCTTTAATAGACAGTATAAAGGCAATATAAACAAATTGCCAAATTGTTTTAGTTATCTGTATTCATTTATTGTGACATACATGTAGATATACTGCATAATATCTTAAAACACCATTATCCTTATTTTGAACTATGAGCCCATGTGAGCTTACGTGTATCACCGTCAACGTCCTGAATGGGGCAACTTCGAACTGTAAACAAAAAAAATCGGAAAACAATAATAAACAATGAAATTATTATGTGTTTTAGACAAAAACACTCGTCCTCTCGTCTAACCAACACATCTTGCCTTAACAAGGCAGAGTTCAAATTAACCACTGTTTGAAAAACGATAATTTTTAAAAATATGATGCTTTTAGAATATAGCTGTTAACTGGAGAGCACGTACTTGAGAATATTATAGAAGTACTTGCAGTTCGTCTAACAATTGATGTGCGGAAATCTTAGTCTTAATACTAGATGTCCGACTCTCAAAGGTTCACCTACAAATGTAGTGAAGATTAAATATATAGACATGAGACTATGTGATCGTATTAACAAAATAATTCAACTCATTGTCACCACTCAGAACGAGGCGATATTTTGTTCTCAATAACTGTTGTGCAAAAACGATCTATATCTATCACCAATAACGCTTCGATTGCATTTACGTTCAAGAGAAGGTTCGGCTCTGGGAAGAAGTGAAAATAATTTGTGAACGTTATCATTGTTATTATGCAAGTGTGGAAGAACATCAGATAAAAAATGTTTCCTAAAAGCATGGTTCTTCAAATGCCTTAATATTTTAATATGGCATGTAACAGCTTAAACATCGGGACGGATTTTTATGTCACATTTTCGTGTAGTCGCATATACATATGTTTGTGTACAGTGCTTGTAACTTTACCAAGACTGGGCCAAATTTCTTATCATTTTGATGATTCCAGAACATTGCAGTACACACCAATACTTACATGCTAGATGATCAACCTTTTCTGATCTATTCCACACCGTTTCTTTCACAATGCAATCGCATAACCAGAACTCAACTTCATTTTTAATCATAATAATTCACAAGACAATCAGATTGTTCTTCATAATATCTAAAGGATGTACTAAACGAACCTAGTTGAACTTACGATGAACTACTAATGATCATATGTGACATTTGGCCTACCTACGTTCATGTTTTATATAAATGACAAAATTATCTTAGATCAAGATTAAAGTCTACATGAATGGGAGAACGAATGTCATTGATCAACTCAGCATAGACAAAATCAGGGAATGCGGATGAAATTATAACTGCAAATCTAACCACGAATTAGCTAATTTACTAGTAGTAATTTGTTTAATCCAAAAACAATTTAAAAAATATTAATGCACGAAGTGTTTTGTTTCGGCTCTTCAATCGTGATGTGTTTATTATGTGATAATATTGTATAGTACAAACTAACAAATAACATTACTATGAAAACTGACTGATTGAAGAAAAAAATATTCACCTTGACAGTTGACACCAGTCCAGCCTTCTTGACACGCAGTCCCATCAATGCATTCTCCTGTATCCTTGGTACAGATGTTACTTGGAGAGCAGTGGCAATCTTGCAAACAATTGGCTCCATACGTTCCTGGATTACATTCTTTAACAAAAAATCATGGGGATTGATAAAGTAATAGAAAACAAGGAACAGCAATATGAGGTTGGCCTAACGTGCTTTTTGAAGATCAATATTTCACATTGAAACATTTGGACCAAGGGACATCGATGTATTTGTTACCTTGATACCAAATTTCGAGAATAAATTCAAACGAATCCCAAATACATGAGTCAATGTCTTGGTAAAATTGGCTCCGTTAATTCGTTTTTTTCCCCTTCAATTAGCTTCCGCCTACAATTGCAATAGAACATCTTTAATAGTTAGATCTATCTAATGATAAAATTATTAAGCTCGATTTCATTTATTTTCAAAATCATCTGTAAATTTCAGTGCAGTTTCGGATAAAGTACCCAAATATCTTTAATTAGAAAGTTTCTACAAGTGTTTGTAGATTACATTTTCGCATATCAATACAATCCAAACGGGACAGGTTCGAAGGATTTTAAAGAAATTATTATAGCATACACTATAGGTTTTAAAGCAAAGACATTTTGTACATTCTTAGTACATTTTTTTGTATTAATGCAACATTTTGCCCTAACATGATTTGGCTAGGAAAATGCTTACATTGCACAGATTTGTCTAGCTCCTAGCCGCTAGAAAGTTGGATGGGAAAGCACCATCCTTCATAATGTGGAATATTGCCAATTTAGTTTTCTTTCCTTCGTGTCAAGCACAAGTTTTAAGGGCTACGTTCTGGCACATTGATGATTACTTAAATATATTTCTACGGAATAGAGTCCATGGCTTTTCAGCTCTTCCTCATGTATAGAATATATGTATAAACATTTTGACTATTTAAAAAAACGCTAGTATTTGTCGCCTGTTTAATTGTGTACCTCTTTTCGAAAAGAATATATACATTTGTGTTCATTAACGTGATGACAGCATAATGAAAATTAAAACACATTTAGATACTTGACAAGCAGACTAATTGTCCTTTGAAAAGCATTTCTATGTAGACAAATACGTCTTCTCATCACATCAGATGCCTCTCTTTCAATCTTGAGAATCGTACGGTTAAACTCATTCATTACTACAAATATAGATATTTCTTGTTCGTCAAGCATGTCTGTTGTATCCAGCTTTTGCCGGAACTAATAATGAAAGCTGCGTGAAGGCTGGATTCTTGTCCTTATTTCTTTCATCTCTTATTTCGTTTCCTTCACTTTACGTCAGAGAATATCTAATATTTCAAGCGTTGGAGAGTAAGAACCTCTTTTATGAAAGATAACATTATTTGCTGGAATAGACCTGTGAAGAACTGTTTTAATATACATGTACACTGTCGCTCATATATTTGGAATATTTTTGTTTTACTCCAATTTATGGAATTATTTTTAAAATCATTTTAAAATAATAGATCTAGTGGATAGTATACATTCTCAGATTGTATTAAATAATAATTTGACAATGTGTGTTTTGCGTGACTGCTAAAGCATGTGTATGCTACTATGCTTATCAACTAGGGGACCTACGCCCTTAAGTCATGAATGACAGTAATGAGGATTAATGCCCCACCGACAAAAGGGCACTAATATAGCACATCGACACGGTTTTGATACTGGGGCCTCACATATACGAGGCCATTGCTTTGTCACTGAACCATGACTGTACGCAGCGGGGGCTAGGGTAGGGGGTCTTTTGTAGTAAAAACATTCGCTTAGGGATGATTCCAGAATTTGATTTACATGACTAAAGGTACCTGTTGTACAATTGATTCCCATGAATCCTGCTGCACAGGTGCATCCAAACGGGTCTGGTAGGCAGAGAAGTTTACCCCGACATCCTGGACTGTGATCATCTCCTGAAGAATCACAAGAAAAGCTGCCATCCTGCCCAAACCGGTTGCTGCCCAGGACTTAGGATAAAGAGATAAGGAACAAGCGCCTTCATAATAGAGTTAAAATGACTCTACGCAATAGATTACTGATTAGTAATATTGTATCGACACTGAGCCGAGTTAAATTTGAATTGCATGAAAGCTATACTGAAAAAAAGTTGTAGGTATTGGACAATCAAAATGTACGTGCGCGTGTGCGTATGTGTGTGTGTAAGTATGTGACTCGTTAATTGTTTGTGTCATCCTCCGCCTATGCCCCCCCCGCCTTTTTAAACATAATGCCCGTGTCTCAAACTGCAGAGGACCCATAGAAGTGTAAAAACCTACCGTGTTCACATGTTGTCCCGTTGAAACCAGGAGGACATACACACTCTCCCGAGTCTGCATCGCACTTGCCTCCATTGAGACACCCAGCACAGTTATGTTCACAATCAGATCCCCAACGATAAGCTGGGCATCCTGTTTGAAGACAACAGTTTTAGAATTTCAAAGTGGATAAGAAACCAGCATCAAACAATATCAGAAGTAGATAACCGATATGCCAATATGCATCGAAGTGTCTGCATTCCAACAATAAATTGTCAATATCAAATATTAATATGCTGATATTATTGCGCTTTTTTTTAAACGGAAAAGGAATCTATACCCCACAAATGCCATGTTAGTATGGGGACATCCGTGCAAATGCTGAAATCTACAGAGCATAAATACATTTTTAGGACCTTTCGGATTAATTTTACTGATATTTCGCTGACATCAATAATGTAAAATTATAATTACCTTTGTTGCAATAAAAGTTGCTTCGAAATAAGAGAATATGTAAGATACATGTACGGATAGGTAAGCTGTCAACTTACTGATGACATGAAGAAGGAATATTGCATTTTCTGCATCCCAGCGTCTTCCAGCAAAACACTTATATACCCCAGTATGGTTTAGTTGCACGTTCTCCAAAGTAAGACTCTGCTTTCCATGATTCTCATATATCTTTTCACCATTAAACCGCCACCGGAGGTAACCTTCCGTCATGTTGGTGACAACTGCGATCGTAACAGTTTCCCCGGCATGGACAGTCAAAGTTGTCCGTTCAGGCAAGACTGTCGCTGTAAAGTAAATGGGAGCATGATGGGAGTAATAATACCAGAGGAAAAAAAAACGAATTGTAGAAGCAGCTTTGGGGAAAATTCTTCAAAATAAAGAGATGTATTGTATTGGCTACTTCTAAAGTCGCTGATTACATGGTAGGAGTCAAATACCTGTCACGGCAATAATTTCCTTTGGCAAGACATTTCTCTACAATTGCCACTCACCCCACTATGAAATGTTAGGTACCCGGTGGGAATAAATTCTTCAATGCTTGGGGGCCTTATTATGGTTGGCCCGGCAGAAGTGGGGGAGAAATATTATTACCAGGAGACAGGGAAGACCATATTATTATTATATTACATCAGGTCAGGGAATGAGGGTAAAAATGATCAGGAAATGCAATTTTGATCATGTTTTTTTAGTGATCCTAAATGTTTTCTATCCGTTGATTTTTGTCTTCTTCAGTGTCCTCGTATAGTACAGTATTAAGTAGATCTGTTTCTTTACAAATTCAAGCAATAGGACAGTGTTTATTACATGAAATTGCTTTTACCCTAATTTTGTTTTTAAAAGTTTAAAGATCATCTTAATATTATTTTTCAATTTTGGAGAATGTGTTTTCCTTTAGACTGAAGCTAGTGGTACGAATCTCCTAAATTAAATTATTAGGCAACGTCCAGTGGTCAATAATCTGGTCCCTGAGTTTTACTATTTTCCGAAAAATGGTGGCTCCTAGTTGACTGTGTATTCTTCAGTCACACCAACGAGACCGATAAAAGACCGACTACAGACTCGGTAAACAAGTTATATTACCTCCAGAGGCCCAACACTGGTCGGTTTGGCGGTGTGACCGTCGTAATAAAAGCTCTCTAATTTACAGATATTTATACTCACCATTCTGCATTAAGACAACAGTTGAAGTATTACGTGTGATTCCATCATATTCGAAAGTTGCACGGAATGTTCCTAATGCCTTGGTTTGATTAGACTGTTCGAAGATAAGTTTTCTTATATATTGACCTTCATTTACTGTGTTGCTATAGTTTGGGAGACTTGTAGTATCAACGGTCCGAATAATTCGGTCAAACGTGATATTGTCTCTGATGCTTGCATCTTTCTGTCCTAGGTAGGCGCCGATATATTGATCGCGTGTGTTGGGAGGATCCAGGAGGGGGTGATTGGTCACTAAAGTCAGGTCTACGATGTATCCTAGAAAGAAAAAATTGATAGTCAATAACATATTTTATAGTATGCACATTTCAGCGGAATACATTAACCAGAATTTAGGCTTCCGGTCCTGAATGAGGGGAGTCATATAACAGCATTCGCCAAAGGGCCTAAGCTAAATGTGAAATGTAGCTAGTCTGAATCATTCATTAAAATGCTCGCAGAAAGAGGCTTTAACCCACAATGGAGGTATCCGAGTTTAGTACTGGAATATTAAAGACACCCCCCCCCCCCAAGCGAAAAAACACGAACAAAACAACGAGAACAACTTAGTCAATGCTTCGACGAGGGGCTCTTAATTCATTTTTAAGACGGACAAGAAATGTTTTTGAAGTTGCGAGATACTGAGACCTCGTCCGACACTGAGAGGAGTTGGAACATTTTCAAAATGCCCCTAGATTGTTATTCATATCGCTGTTTGCGTGTTAAACCCCCATCACACCGAACTGGTTCTCAATACGTTCTGGAAAATGTTGCCAAACGTGCTTTCAAACTGTGTGCGAACGGAGTTGAACGTAGTTTCAACTGTTAACGATCTGTTTAAGAACTTCATGGACGGGTTCGGACTAACTTTACGGGAGAGTGCTTTAGAACTTTGAGCCTGTTCAAAATTGTCCCCGTCTTGCAATTAGACGGAGTGACAACGTACTTGAAACGAGGAGGGCGTACTACAAACTTTCTCCTTCCTCTTTTTCTGTTTCTCTTTCTTTCTTCTCTTCTCTTCTCTTTCCTTTCTTTCCTTTCTTTTCCTTTTCTTTTTTTCTTTTCTTTCACTTTCCCTCTCATTTTCCCCTCCCCTTTTTCTCATTTTTCCCGACAGCAGCACAATTTTACCGACAGTTTTAGCGACGCCCCTGGTTGTTATCCCATTATACTTTTAAAAGAAATGCATTTCCTCATGCTCTCACACCTCTCTTCTATCGTTGTTTAATTGTCTTTCATTTTTTCCCTTTCTCCTTTAAAAAGTTCTGTTGCAGAGGGCGCTACACGAAATAATTTTTTGTGAGATAATGAAAAACTGGGTGTCAAATTTGAAAGAACATACAATTTAAATTACAAAATCATCGTTTCGAAAATAATATCGCTAGTGATATTCGTTTGTCTCGCAATGTGGTCAATAAGGAATCTAAAAGATCACGACGTTTCGTATGCTACTGCGATACTTCGTCAGGTGATAAAAACTACTGTAAGCAAGGGTCTTTTATACTCTACGGGAGGACCGGCGGAGCGGTCCATAATTCGATCGATAATTGGAACAATAACGCACAATGCCTATTGGTCGACGCACACGGTGATCGACCAATCACCAGGCCGCTGGATTCGGCCGCTGGTTCGGCTAATGCACCAGGCCTATTGGCCGACGCATACGGTACTCAACCAATCAACGGGCCGCTGGATCGGACCGTCTGCTGAATGGAATCGACCGGTGTTGGCTGGCTGGACGGCGAGTGTCATGGCGGCGTATCGTCCGCATCCAAAATTCGGGGATATCGATCCCGTTGTCTCTGTTGAAATTATTAGGATTGAGACGGATATTGATAGCTTCTTTCACCCTCCGTGTATACCAATGCCGTTCCTGGGAAAGGCACTGAACCCCGTCCCAGTCTGGTTGATGCTGGTTATCCCAAGCATGTTCGGCTACGGCTGAGTTGTCAGTTCGACGGAGTCTGACGTCCCTCTTATGCTCAGTGATTCTTTATCACCTGACGAAGTATCGCAGTAGCATACGAAACGTCGTGATCTTTTAGATTCCTTAATGACCACATTGCGAGACAAACGAATATCACTAGCGATATTATTTTCGATACTATATCCGCAATGAGTAATATATTTAGCATTAAAATCATCGTTGTTTGATCAAAATCGGTTCAGAGACGACCTTTTTTTTTTAAAGTGGAGCTGAATTGGTTTGATCGTATTGGCTAAATTTCACACATTTTGGGGTCTAAAATTACCTTCATAGCATTTTTAGGTCCTAAAAGGACACTAGAAATGTCATATATGAGAATAAGAGCAATAAACATGCACTTTGAAGGCATTTGTGGTCTGAAAACAGAACTCAACTATCCCTTCAACTCACAAAAATTCTCTCTTTCCCCCTTTTTTTCCAGCTCTTTTTTTTTGTGGTGCTTCTTGTGCTCTTTTTTTGAGGGGGAGGGAGGGGCTTCACGCCTGGCAAGAGGGACCCCATATTATGCACACTGCAAAATTGCGTGCCGCCCTGCCCCTTTCCCGGTAAAAACACCTTCTTATATCATCCCCCTTTATTTATTTTCCCTTCTCATTATTCTCCTTTTCTTCCTTTTCTCTTATCCTTCTTTCCCCTTTCTTCCCTTTTCCGCCTTTTCTCTCCTCTCTCTCTCTCTCTCTTCCCCTTTCTTCCTTTTCCCCTCCTTGTTTCCTCTTCCCTTTTCTCTCCTCCCTCTTTTCTTCTTCTTTCTCTCTACCCTTGTCTTTCTTTTTTCCCTTCCCCTTTTCCCTTCCTATTTTTTTTTACCGGGGTCACGTGCCCCCTGTGCCCCCCTGAAATTGCCACTGGTATAGTTGTATAGATGTACAGTTTCCTGCGTTCTGATTGGCCGGCCGGATAGACGTATATGGATAGTGGCATGCTTGGCCCGCGATATACCCCGCCATATTTACCCCGACTAGCTCTTAACACGACCTTTACCCTAGGGTAACTTTCCTCCGTCTAAAACAAGACTATTGACTTTGCCTTGCTCCACCCCGTTGCTTGAATGATATCGATTAGAACCTCATGCGCCTACTCTGTTGTTTAGAACCAGTAACCTGGATGACGAGTAAATGTTAGCACTGGAGTTCTTTATGGGATATAAAATATAAAACTGGCCGAGGGATGTCAGCACGCGGAGGTGTCGCCCAAAATCCCCTCCCCCCCCCCCCCCCCCCCCCCCCCATCTCACCCCGAGGTCTTGGGAAGATTTACCCTATTGCTCATCAATTTCGTGATACGTTAGTGTTAAACTTCTCATGAATATATGAACAACTGTTATTTCATATTTACTTATTAAACATACTTGCATACACTTTTATACACCACTGTATAATTATGTATATTAATAGGCCTTAATTAAAGTAAAACACAGTCACTGACGTATTGCACCATGTCAATATATATATCAATACATTCTTTTCAATTGTTTTTACCTTTGTAAGTTGTAAATTTTTGTCTAAAGAAGAATATTGCAAGGTCGACCGAACGCTTCTTACCCTGGCACATTTCCTTCCTTTATAAAAGTTGGTTTCCTGTCACTGTAGCAACAGATCCGGTTGCCATGCCATAACCTGTAACCACGTACAGGTCATGCCCATCTCTAGCACATCAATATTTGGGATACAAAGCAGATATGTGTTTAACCAGTGCCTTTCTTTTTCCTGCATAATGTATTTAATATATGGATTGAGTCAATGTGAGAAGTGTAGTGCTTGATAGGAAATGAAAAGGTCTGATCATGCTACTTCCTTATGTCGTACCCTAAACAGGCAAATGTGTAATATTAATTGTTCTAGAGGCTACTTGGATCGTGATACATTTCAGGCTGGCTTTAATCCGTTGTTACACGCCTACGGAATACACTCCCTGCATTTCTTAGAAAGAGTACTTCACTTCACTTCTTCAAAAACGTAGTAAAGACACCTCTACAATTCTTCTTTATTTGATTATAGACTAAGGGACAGCACTATATAAAACCCATTATTGTTATTACTATCATTATTATTATTATTGTTATCATTGTTATTACTATTAACAATATAATTATTATTAATATCATCATCATCATCGTTATTATTAATATTTGTATCATTATCATGTAAACCCCTTTTGTGCCGTTCGGGTTTGATGAAGAACATTTCTGATAGGGGCAGCAAATTTAGAGAATCAAACTAGCTTTAAAATATACCTTAAATACGACAAGTGAATTATATCTGCTAAATTATTATATTGGGAAGAATAATTTATGATAAAACCATAGATCTTATTTATGAAAGGATATAAATGAAATTTCATTCTAATGAGCCAATTCCTCTCGAAATGCATCAACAAAATAAATAATTACTTGTTAATATCTCTAATTTGTTCGTTTAAATATCACATGTTTGTTATGTCGTCCTAAAGGGTGTACTTGAAAAGCAGTTTTTTTCACTGAATGTACCTACCCTCTATTTTAAATAAAACTTGAATAAATAAATAAATAATCATGGGATGTCTCGGGATCCGTCGCACTGTGGGCCAGGAAGAAACCAAAGTGCGCCAAAACTTTTTTGGGGGGATTAATTTTTTTTCTTGCCCAGTTGAAAGATAATACATTGAAGAATACCTCAGTAAAATATTTAATTCCGGTATGCACAATAAGGGTATAAATTTACTCCTTCAAACAACAAAATCTTACATATTAACAGTTTTAGTGCAAAAGTAAATTATTTTATAAATCTTTCAATTCAACATGAAGTTTTTAAGTTATTGGTATGAAATGTCTCTCACATACCCCTGATAGTTCATTACATTACATTAAGGGGTTAAAATGGATAGAAACACAATCTTCATATTATATTATAGGGTAATTCACTGAAAAATGGACTAACTATCCATGTTTTTTATAAACCCAGAGGAAATGTTTGGATTTCCAGGGAATTTCGCTTAAATTTTATTACCAACATTTTTTCTGATGTCTAAGCTTTAAGTTGATACCAGATTTGGCTGCGTTTTTTGCGTTTTATTATGTTAGAGCCGATTTGCCTTGCAACATCGCCCCGAAAATGTGTTTATTTTGGTCCGCGGCTGAATCATGAAGGATTCGCGGTAGTAAATCACTGCGCGTGGGGGCGCGTGACACTTGTTCTGACACCGCGGACCAAAATAAACACATTTTTCGGGGCAATGTTGCAAGGAAAACGGCTCTTACATAATAACGGGCAGAATCGGGCAGCCAAATCTGGTATCAACTTAAAGCTTGGACATCAGAGTAAATATTGGTAAAAAAAAATTAAAGCGGAAATCCCTGATTATAAGAAAGCCTTTGGTTTAGTTGACCTTGCAGCATTGTGGGTTAAAATGTTTAGAATGGGAGTAAAAGGCAAGATTTTTAATGTTATAAGGAACCTGTACAGGTGTGCTAAATCAATTTATTTACATGCAATAATGGAGTGCGTCAAGTTGAAAACCTCTTACCCCTCTTGTTTGCTATTTATTTGAACGATTTCCAACAATCTATTATTATTATTATCATTATAGGAAACTTGTACAAGGGCTTGGAATGTTTTAATACAAGTATTAACAATAATTTGTCTTTTGATGGTATTGAAATATATAAGGAATTATTTTCTTTGTTATATGCTGATGACACAATTATTCTAGCAGAAACTCCTGAAAAGTTGCAAAAAGCCCTAAACGCAATGAAAGATTATTTTGATACTTGGCACTTAACTGTTTATGCCATAAAAACGAAAATTGTTATTTTTTCACGTGGGAAAGTTAGAAGAATTCCAGAATTCGTTTATGATGGTGGTGTACTGGAAGTTTTTTATGACTTTGTATATTTAAAAGTGACGTTTAATTATAATGGTAATTTAAAAAAAGCAATTGCTAAACAGGTCACACAAGCTCTAAAGGCAATGTATAGTATGTTAGTAAAGGCAAAAAGGTTGCATTTTTCTGTTGATACACAATGTCATTTATTTGATCACTTAGTTTTGCCAAATCTATTATATGGTGCTGAGGACTGGGGCTTTGAGTGTATAGATCAACTCGAAGTTTTCCAAAGAATTTTTTTAAGAACGATATTGTTGGAAAATAAGGCCCAAAAAAATAATATTTTGGTTGTCCTCGATTGCTTTTCTAGAGTAGGGGCGGGCCGGCGGATTTTTTTTTTTTTTTTTAAATATCATTTTTGGGGCTTTTTTAAATATTTTTTTCCCCCATTTTTGTAATTTCTTTTAAAAAATAAATATTTTTCCATAAAAAATAAACAAACGAAGTCAATAAAACATGGTAAAAGACTAGTTTAATGTACAATGAATATCAAGACCAACACAGAAAGTATTTTTGGCTTTGAAATACAACACCTTTTAAATCCCCACTGTACTACTTGCGCCCTCTATATAGCAAACAATGCCTAATCGGTGACCATTGGTCCCCCATGAACCTTTTTTCCAATGTTAACTGATTTGATGAGATAACCACCTGTCCAGTGACCTTGCAGGGTGGTCTAATTCCTCCTGTAAATTAGTACAGATAGGCTTTAAAATGAGTTAAAGAATGCTCAGAACCTGATTTGAATGAACGGCATTTTGACATTGATGGCGTACTGAAAAGACCAAACTGGCAACGGGACGGATTTTGATCCTTGCAAAATGCATAAAATGATGTTTGGCTTTTAAGATTACTCCCCCCCCAAAAAAAAATTGTATTAAAGAAAAAGAAGAAAAAAAATTGAATAAAAAAATTAAAATGAATACAAAATAAAAATGAGCGGTACGAAAATGACAAGCGGGCGGTCGAGGACAACCAAATGATTTTTGTTGGGGCCTAAGTGCACACCTGACTGCATGTTTTATGGTGAAACTGGTCGTGGTAAAATATTATAACAAATCAAGTGTAGAATGATTGGATATTGGGTTAGATTAGTTAAAAGGAAGCAATCATGTATTCATTGATTCTTTTAATTCTTTTTGTTGCAGTCGCAAATTGAAGCACAAAGTTCAATTAATATCAAGTCACAATAGGTTGAGTTTCCTGCAGACAGTTTTGATTATGCAGGACTTGGAAGCGTCTGGCGAGCTCAAGGAGAAGGATATAGTTAGGCTTTCTAACATGTCTATTCAGGAATAGAGCGTAGATACCTGGTCAAATCGTATTTGCACGAATTATAGAATGTTTAAGAATAAGTTGGTTTATGACAAAAAATGCAGATACATGTTCTATTATGTCAGAATGAAGCAATAACTTTAAGTAAATTTAGATGTAGAACACATAGATTACCAGTTAATAATGGCAGATTTGATGAAAATGTAGTAGATGATTTGCAATGCCCACTCTGTACACCAACATATATTGGTGATGAATTTCATTATATTTTTGTATGCCCATTCTTTCAAAATGAGAGCAAAATGTATATACCAAATACGTTGTGTGGTAGTAGCTTAAGACCAAGTGCGTTGCACATGGATAAGGTTTTTAATACAGCTCATGCTTGTCAGCTAAAGAAATTCAGTTAGCCAAATTTGTTAGAATCATTATGTCACATTTTTCAAAAGAGTCAAGGTTAGATGGTAATACTGTAAATGCTCACAAATAAGCAATGTTGTTAGGCACACTCGTAGCGGTAGGAGGGTGAATCAACAAGTTCGCCTTGATTCGTAAATATGTTTATTTGTTCATATTATCCCGTGTTTATCATTGTTCATACTATCACATATTTATTATTGTTCATATTATCACATGTTTATTATTGTTCATATTATCACATGTTTATTATTGTTCATATTATTACATGTTCATTATTGTTCATATTATCACATGTTTGTCTTTGTTCATATTATCATATTATGTTTATCATTGTTCATGTTATCACATGTTT
This sequence comes from Strongylocentrotus droebachiensis, assembly GCA_035222895.1. Taxonomy (NCBI): domain Eukaryota; kingdom Metazoa; phylum Echinodermata; class Echinoidea; order Camarodonta; family Strongylocentrotidae; genus Strongylocentrotus; species Strongylocentrotus droebachiensis. The sequence goes on from JAVYIG010007262.1 coordinate 45,165, forward strand.
ATCATTGTTATACTATTGTTATATTGAAATAGTTGAAATAGTTGAAATATTTATTGGTTACTGAATCATCATAGGTTATAACAATAATGTGACAATGTCTTTACATGAGTATAAAACATAAGTTAAATAACATTTCCACATTCAGTAAATCATAGATACATACGCTCGAAGAGGTGATGATACAGAAGGGCTACAGCCTAAGCGTGACAGCTTGATACGCTTGCAGCCCAGAAACATTTAAAATCATAACGATTGTAAAGTAAAGTAAATTACAGAACATAATTGGGGGAAAATAACAAAAAATAAACAGTGACTTGCAACCAAAAAAAAAAAATGGGATAGAGGGTGCATGGGAGGGGGATTTTCCTGCTATATCAAGGAAATGCTGACAAACATATATGATATCATGTGTTAATTTAAGAGATTTGTCAATATTTGATACTATGTTGTAAATATGTTTGTACTCTCATACCCAGAGAGGGGGTCGATAAAGTCAATAAAATCTTACAAAATCCAAACATTTCCCCTGGATTTATAAAAAAATAAATCCCCAGAAATGAGTTTTGGCGCACTTTGGTTGCTCCCTGACTTTTTCTCTGCGCACTCATGAGCCCGATGTTGCTGCTCGTGCGGTGTGTGCTGTCAAACTCGTAATCACTCGGTCTTCTATCTACATATTTTGTTACAGTCAAACCTATCTTAAGGTCACCCAGGGGAAACAGAAAAGTTGCCACTGTAGACAGCCGGTCTTTTCTAGACAGGTCCTACAACACATATTTCGTTCTCAAGGGAAACGAAATACATCGCCACTTAGAAGTGCCCACATGGACAACATTTACTGTACCTGAGATGACGTATTATTTCAAAAGATAGATTAATGAGTTAAACGTACAATGCTTCAGACGTGGCTTAGTTATATTCAGCGCGGTTTGGTATGCCTCTTACCTCTAGATATTCCAGTAACCAATCAAATTTTCTGCATTTTGTGTTTTCCCAAGAGGTTTTTTTCTTTCTATCAGATGACTGTTTTCATTTTGTCAGAATCGTCATTGAACCATTTTCGATATGTACTCCGATATATACTCAGATTTATACACGTTTCCCTAGGAACGAGTTATTTCATTCAATTTGTATACATTATCGTATTTCAATAGAATGCGAACTGCATACATGGATTTTGGTAGGTTGGACAGGCATTATGGCTTGCCCTAATGATATTAATGATATTAATAATTAGATCAATTTATTTAACCCAGCTACTACATAAATATAATCTACTGCGCATGTGGCGAAAACAAAACTCTACAGACAAACATTTAAAATAGAATATTCAAAAGTTCCTGAAAATAAGCGCGTCTTCAATAAAACTTTGAAGACACCAACAGATGAGGCTTTTCTTTTATCCAGTGGTGGGTTATTCCAAAACTTCAGAGCGGCGCATTTGAAAACGCAATCTCCAAGAGTTACTTTTGTTGTTTTTGTGTGAGGTAGCTTTAAAAGTAGCCTGTATTGTGTACTTTGTAACGTATGTGAATATAGATGTGATTTTTTTTTCGGGGAAGGTGAATTGGTGGGGAGTACGCATTTCATACACGCGCGCGCATTTGGGAAAGGGCGAAAGATTAAAACGACCATCAGCTGGTCTAACATTACCCCTGTGGTATAAGAGAAGCTTTAAACATTTCACAACAGCACTGCTCTGTTCTGAATTAAAAACTCACACCGATTACATGTCTTTGAATTTTCAAAAATGTAATATGTAACAAACATGCAGATAATTGTTTTTTGTTAAATGTCACAAACTTGACTCTTGATATCTTTAACATCCTTAAATGTAATACCATGCAAACCTCATTCTGGTTTGAGATTTTAACACTCAAAAGGGTCCAAGCTTATAATTTATCTCTTCGTCACACCTAGTACCATGGAGTTACTAAAGTTTTACTTTACCTACTTACTTGCTTTAGTAACTCCATGTTAGTAAAAAAAATAACACCATGGAACAAATATCCGGATATATATATCGTAGATATGTATAGACTGTAATATGTGTATATTATGTATGATTATGTATTGACTATAACAAGAGGAACTTGTGATATTTAATCGATTTTTGTTTGTTTATTTCTCATTTTTACAGCATAGCTAATTGTTTTCTCTCATTCAAGTATACTTTTTGATTGAATGGAGGTTATTTACATAGTAAATCTATTCGTTAAGATAATAAATGGTGAATATTTACTCACCATTACTTGTAGCAACCATGTAGAACAATACAAGCATGAGTCCAGAAAAAGACTTGCTCCTACACAGTAAGGACGCCATCATACACTAGTGAAAACACTGAAGACACTGCTTAAAATTGTCAATCTAGGAAGCATCAACGAGGCAAGATGAAATTGTCCAGGTCATATTCAGGAGTAGTGTTTCCTTGTTCACACAATTTTGTCTTAAATTTAATATATCATGGATATAAAATGGCTTTTCCCATATGAAATTATCCAACAAGAAGAAAGTTTCGGCCGAGCTTAATTTTGAACCACTGGTGATTTTTTTCGTATTTCCCTCCTAGTAAAGACAAAATACAAAATTTAAGTCAAGTCTATACCTTAGCTGGTCGTCCTAGACAGAAGGAAAACTTTCTGCAAACTACTTCAATCTTTGACAACAGCCCTTGCCAAGACTCGAGAACACAAAGTTTCCTCCTTTTCTCACAATTTAAATTCAGATATGTTCTGATTTCCTTGTGTTGGAAATCCGTCTATCGGGGTCACGGAAATCTTTTGAACCATATACACTGTACTTATATTATAGCGAACTGGTAATCACTCAAATGCGATTCAAACTACGTCATATATCCAGCCAGCTATGTATGGAACAACCAATAGCGCGCTCCGATAGATTTTGTCTGATCCCCACTTTGCAGCTAGAAGATTTGCCTCATCCAAAGGGGAAAATACCACTTCGATTCCGGATATCAAGGCGGAATCTTAAATAAACTGGATTTTTATATTGAAAATAATTGTTCTCCTTATAATAATTAAGCTTGTAAAATGAACGCACGAAATGATTCCATTGGTTACTTATTTGCCTTCTACTCCTTTTTTATGCCTTTTTAAAACTGTTGTCCTAGCGGTGGTATATTTTGATATGTAATAGGCCCGCATGCGCATAATGTGTGGGCATTACGTTGACCCGTATACGTGGGCTCTGTGTGCGAGAGGTTGGTGTGTACTGAGTAGGCGTGTGGTTGTGTATGTTTGTGGGTGTGTGTGCGTGTGTGTGCGTTGATGGTTGTGTGTGTGTGCGTAGGTGTGTGTGTGTGTCTTTGAACATTTGAGACGAGGAGTATATGAATAGTGTATTTGATTTCCTTCACTTACATTGTTCGAACAAAGCTTACATTGATTATAATATACTTCTGCAAAGATGATTTCCCCCCCCCCCCCCGAATGTGTTTGAAGACAAATATTGATAAAAGAATACATAAATTGGGATTTCTGTTGAACGCGGAAAACTTGAATTGTGTTTCTTTCATAAATATTTGTATGATACTAAAGAGTCAGTGAGGCATTGTCCGTAAACACTGCGTGTAATAGGCATGTTACTTCCCTCTCTCAGTCACTCCATTCTGTCTTCAAACATGCAAATTAGGCGACATACACTTCAAGCTGTAACCTTTACTAGGTGTCCTAGGGGTTAGTTGACTGGGGTGGTTATCCGGGGGTGGATGTAATAATAATAATTCATAATAATTACTTTTACAGGGGGGCCTACACCCTACAAGCTTTTTGTTGGCCCTCCTTCACTTTCAATTGCATGTTTATTTGTTTGACGTATTTTATTGGTTATTAATATGTGAATATGTTAAAACGTACCATCATTGTAAATATGAACAGTTGAAAGAGGAAAAATAAATGAATTGAATTGAACTGAATTGAATTGAATTGATGTCCCGTGGATAGGTGTCCAGATACGACATTTTAGATATCGTCTGGGGCATCGTCGTGAAATTCTTCTACACCATGTATCTGGAATTTCATCTTCATATGTCTGGAAATAATCCACAAAACCTTAATAATGATTTGCTTAATTTCATGTCTAATTATTTCATATAAAACATATAGTTACAATGAGAACAATTTTAGCATAATGGGGTAATTTAGGTGATTTTTTGTTTGTAATCATCTTCTCCTGATTAATGCATTTTTTTAATGTAATAATTGTTACCGCAAAGTTATCTGGCTTGTATCTGACTGGCTGTGCTAACAGTCTGCCGAATTCCAAACTGCTTTAATAATCAGACGGATTAATTTTGTTGAGAAACGTTCTAAGTGCCAATTGACGAGCCTACACTAAAAACAAAATAAGTTGATTTGTTGTTTGTATTCTTTATTGTTTTTACTTCTTTGATGTTTACACATTGTGCGTTCTATCATTTTAGTTATCAGTATTCAACTGACGTCCTATTGAAATGAACTGGAAATGTATAGAAACGTTTGAGTAATGATGGGCGCCCGGATTTTGGGAAATTGCTTCATTAATCAAACTTTCAATTATAGGTAGCATAGTACCCACGCACTCCCAATGTAATATTTTGCGCCACCCCTACCTCCTCCCCCACGACGACCACTACTACCAGCGTTGATCAATTTCTGGATCTGCTAGGACAAAGACTACCTTCATGTTATTCACCCAAGTTTTCTCATATCAATGAGCGGATAATAGAATTGTCGAATGGTGATGAAGTTTTCCTTTATTTAATAATTGTTAACTCTAAAATTTAGTAAAATTTAGTAAAATACATCACTTAAAACTAACCATCGTATAATCATACGCTTTTGTAAACACCCTATATTTATTAAGATATCCTAATTTATATACACATCCATTAATTGGGACTTACATAATACAAGCTTTGATTTTTAGTAGATCCCCCACTTTATGATTATTCCGTTAATGTATGATTTTGTCATAACTATTACCATGTACATTATGTTCAATTATGTAATATTCCATAAAGAAGCAGCAAATATACTTGAAACTGGAAACCTCTGACTCTTGTTTCGAATACTCATAAAGTGTACTTTAGTGAAAGTTGATGTGGTAGAAAACATAAGGATTGCGAAAAGCTCTTTCAGTTTCGATTTCCTGATATGATATCCTTCACAGAATAACGACAAGATCAATATCTCTAGCATCCGTTGTGAAAGGTATTAAATTATTTGCGGATAGATTTGTACTGTAGTCTTAAATACTAATTTCTGATGATTTGGTTTATTCCTTGAGGATCTCAAGTATGCTTTCGGCACGCACGAATATGCTCGACATCCGCTTTGCTCGATCTCATGAACTCTGTACAGGACTATCACGAATAATTTCATATAATATTTGTATTTGATTGATCCGTATCTTTAAACAAGATTAAAGATATGTGACGTTCAGTTGCGTAATACATTATAGGTAACTTCAAAACAATAAATATATATACATCAGATACACGAGGTCAAGGGAAAATGGACAGAGGAGAAGAAGAGACGGCAAAAGAGAGAGAGAGAAAAGGAAAGGGAGAGAGAGAGAGAGAGAGACAAACAGAGAGAAGGAGATGAATAGAGAGAAGGTGAAAGAAAACAATGTATATTCATAGTAATGATAAATAAAATGAAATGAAATTAAATAATCGTAAACATGCTAGATAAGATACACCACAATGCAGAACTACTCAAATACGGATAGCGATATAAAAAAGTAAGGAGTGATGGAGAGAATGGGAGAAATATGAGAGGGGGGCAGCGACGGGGGAAATGGTAACATGGGGGGAGTCGGGCTTCCCCGAAAAGCCATAAGTGAGATGAATAGAGTAGAATGATTTTAAGAGACAGATGAGAAACTGCAGGAAAGAAATATATCAAACGGCTTAGATCGAAATCAAGAGAGAACGAAGAGAAGATACAGAAACAGACTTAAAGAGAGACGGAGAAAGAGGGAGGAGGGGCAGGAGAGGGGAGAGAGAAAGGGAGAGAGAGGGGACAGAGAGGGACAGAGAGACAAAGAGACATAGGAGAGGAAGAGGGGAGGGGGATAGATAGACATATAGACACACACGGAGAGAGAGACAGACAGACATAGATACAGAGAGAGAGAGAGAGATACAAATAGACAGACGCGCAGAGAGAGAGAGAGAGAGAGAGGAGTGCAGAGACTACCCATAGAATTATATCTAAAAACAACATAGCAAGCATTTACTTTGAGGATTATATCATGATGTTTGAACAAATTTACATGTATTGGGACTGGCAAGGCACGATTTTACTATTATCATACAAGTTTTTGTTTAAACATTCTCTTTATAAAAGGTTAAATTGAATTATTAAAAAAACGTTAACCACACTGAAAGACGTTATAAACTATACACAGCATCTGTCTACAGAGAATGAGAAAACAAATCTATTGAGAAGGTTAAGATAAATACTACTAGATAACTACTTGATGTGAGGTTGTCACAGTGATGCATATATAGTACTGCATAGAAGTGAGTATTGGTTTTGTTTGGTTTGACTCGTGGTTTATTATACCTGATTGCTAAGAAAGCATGTGCATGCTTGTAATTAAGCTACCAGGACACCAGGTTATCAACATGTCCAAGTGCTCTCTGTGGTGATGAGATTTAATGCCTTACTTACAGGACACCTGGAGGGCGTTTCACAAAGCCTTTTTTTTTCGATGACAAATAACACAAATCAGAGACAAATCTGCTGATAACCAATCAGAAGCAAGGTTTTCTGTAGCTTATAACACATATTGTCATTTGTCACTGATGACAAGTTTTGTGAAACGCCCCCCTGCTCATCGACTCGGTTTCAACTATGGGATCTGGCAAGACCACTGCTTTATCACAAAGCCATTGTGCTGTCAACCCTTTTGCATGTAGCGTTAAGTCGATATCCTGTGATTTGTTAAAAGGCTACAATAAAATGTAGATTTTCAAAGAAAATAGACCAACTTATGTGAAAATTTGCATTGAAATGCTAATATACAGAGACAGATATACAAACCTATTGGAGATGTCAACATCCACATAAATAGACTGGAAAACGATTGAAGTGTAACAAAATGAACATTACAACACGTATTGATGTAACATACATTCACTTCATATCACAGGTTATTAAAGCCAATCATTTGTTGCGTTGAGGTAAAAAAAAAAAAATTACAAGGAATTCATTTTTTCCCCAATATTTCCTGCTCAGAGAGTGAGTATGAAAAAAAAAGCGATTATCGAAGACGTCGACAAAACAACTTCACATTCCAATAATAAAGCAAAATGATCGAATGAGACTATTTCATACAAAAACATATTTAAATGCAGTACACTTCCTCAAAGTCGTTCCCCACCAATGTGATTAAAGATAAAGTTGAGTTCTGGTCATGCGATTTCATTGTGAAAGAAAAGGTGTGGAATGGATCAGAAAAAAGTTGATCGTGTACTGCAAGGTTCTGGAGTCAGCAAAATCATGGCCCAGTCTTGGTAAAGTAACAAGAACTGTACATAGAAAGATGTATATGGGACTACACAAATGGTGTCAGGCCTACTTACCTTGATTTCCTTATCTTTCTATGCTCATTACTCAGCCAGTATACATTTTCTACCAATATTGTTTTGCCAAATTACATTTATTTGTAATCTTGATCATTCAGTGTAAGTTTCATTTGATTCTGTAAGCATTCATTTTTTTTTTAACCAGAACTCAATTAAGTTTATCTTTAACGTTGAACTAGTAACTGTGGAGCTAAGTATGGTTTCATGAAATACGCCTCGTGGCTCACTGCCTTGTTATGCCCTTGTCAATAATTGTGCATGTATAGCATGAACAACCACGATCTTGAATGAGGTGTTTTGAGAATCAAATCTTTATTAGGAAACGGTAAATCCTCGAAGGGAGGGTTAATCTGCCACGGCAGGCAAGCCATATTCAGAAGTTTATTCTCTAGTTTTAAGACCCATACCAATGTGAGGTTCTCCAATGTATAAACTACATAGTTAAAAACATTTAAACAAATCTGAAATGTATGTTTCAACTCACAAAACGTGAGTTACCCTGAATGTGAAAAATTAAATAAAGCTAAAACTGAAAACTAAACTAAATTATATTTGTTATTTTACTATTTTGTTGAAGCCTAAACTATCGGCCACAACTTTTATAGCATCGTATTTTCATTACGAATATTAAAAAGTTTTTTTTCTTCATCATTTACTATCAATTGAAAATATTTGAGGGGACCCATCTCAAAAACAAAGCCTAGGCTCCTCTTCCCGCCAATAGTATCGTTATGACTGTCATGTCGTTGGTATCGAAGAACGGGCCCCAGAAAGATGAGTATTGACATGCCCTCTCTGTTGGGTTTTTGTAGGACAAACTTTGCTAAGTCAGGGTAGATTGAATGGTATATCTGAATGGAGATCTACAAACGACGTGTAATGGCGCGGTGTTTACAATTTGCAATACAACATCAATTAAAACTTCTGTAAATGCAAATCAGCCTGACATTTACTTTTCAACAACACCATCATCCACCATTAAAAGAAGTATACTCAGACGGGTAGAAACACTGGCATATCAGCTCGGAAGTGATTTGTGTATAATCATCTTTTCCTGATTAATGCATTTTTTGTTGTATTAATTGTTACCGCAAAGTAATCTGGCTGGTATTTGGCGGACTGTTAGCACAGTCTGCCAAATTCCAAACTGCCTTAATAATCTGACGGATTAATTTAAGTTGAGAAACGTTCAAAGTGCTAATTGACGAGCTTACATCAAACAAAATAACTCAGTTTGTTGTTGTATTCTTTATTGTTTACACTTCTTTAACGGTTACATATTGTGTTATATATATAGTTTTAGTTATCAGTATTCACATTTAATATGTGCCTAAACATTTCCTGCTCATATGGAAATATATAAATGTTGATTTGGATTGCATTATCTAACTCTACTAATTAACTTCTAATTCTACTATTTACAATTCTTTTCCTAAACATCCACCATTACATGATACAAAGCTTTCACATAAATGTTATGATGCGTAGTTTATGTCAATATTCACAACTTATTTGTTCATATTTCATCGTTCACATGTTAACATATTATCGTTAAACTATTAATCAACTTGAATTCCACTGCCAAGTAGAAGTAGAAGTAGAAGCCGTCGCATTTGTCGTAATGATTATATTAATTATAATAATAATGATAATGATTAAAATAATAATAATAATGATAATGATAATAACGATAATAATGGATAATTTATTCATTCTTTTCCACAAATCTGGATATCGTCTTACACCAGCAATAACATGCAAAAAGTACAGTACAATTTATGATATTTTCCTACTGATATCTAAAAATACGATTAAAATAATGGAATATGCCGTTGTACTTTATGGCATACGTATTTATATACATGACTCATTTAAAACATATATTATATATTTTAAATACTTTTCATTAGATTCCTCAGCAGATAGAAGGAAGGCAAAATCGAAAATCTAATCATCTTTTCTTGCTTCATGATGTAAGATTCGTGTTTTTCTTATACCTCATTCACATTATTCAGATAGGAGGCAAACTTCAATGGAGAAAGATAAGTATATTATTTTATATAAATATATATATATATACATTTAAAGAAACTCCATAACTTGACTTTCATGTAGTGGTGGGTGTCAGGAAAGAAATTTATTTGTTTCGCTCTTTGGTCTGGAGTGTTCTTTGTTAAGGTCAGGTGAATATGTTAGGTTAGATGTTTTCTTTTCAGGCCAAGATGTATTGTTCCTTATGAATAGGCCTGGGGAAGTCATTAATTCTGTGTACATATTTTATCTGTTGTTTAGCACACATTTAAGAAGCCTCTTTTCAATACAAGTATTTTCCTTTGTAAGATCATTTCCTCTCCAAATATTTGTAGTCATGTTTTTAGAATTTACTTAGTAACCGTAGGGTATATTAAGAGGTGGATTTTCTGAAATCGTGGACAACCACCTAAGCTATAATAGACTAAACGTCATGTTAGTCGGCAGTTAAAGTCAATATCTGAGGGTAATTCCACGTCGGGACGAGAGGCTAGCTCAAGTGCCACCCGCTTCTCTATATCTTTCGTCGGGGGCTAGCTCTTGTCTGGGATCGGGACACACACCATCGTATCTCAGTCTGCGGAGGCCAAGAATCCGGAGCGACTACCGGGGCCAAGTGGAGCAAAGACACCGTCTGCGGAGGCCAGGGCCAAGTGGACGACACGAGCTGTGACCGGCGTCGATGTCAGACGGGAAACTACCCATCCAGAATTATTTTTGTTAAAGATAAGTTTATTTACATACTGTATTATTATTGAAGCCAAAACAAAGTCTGTGAAACAGGAGAAATGATTGGAAATTAAACATTACAATTTAACTTTAATTAACAAGCTCTATTTCCCTTTATTTTGTGTGTCCGTAGCAATAATAAAAAATAAAAAAAAGTCTCTCACGTGACAGTGGGACTTAAGGTCTACAACTGTTTTACCCTAATTTGTCAGAATTGTGCAAATTGTGTTATTTAGAAAGGAAACATTTCAACTGACCCCCCGATATAAAAAGATTTGGGAATAACGCGAGTAAACATGGTAAATGAAAACGAAGAAAGAGGAGCAAATGACGAAGAAAAGGAAGTTATGATAATTTAGGGCGACTTTTCGTCATAGCCTTCTAATGGATACATGAAACAACGCCCAGGTCCATCCATCAGCCTATAGTTTTTAAGAAAAACTTTAATATTTCGCAATAGGTTTTTAAGCATGGTTTCATCTTCGCGAAAGGATTGATACATGGACATATATTTGTAATAAATTAAGACTGAAATTTTTTATCTCTATCAAAATTGTAAAAACTTTTTTTTCTTGATAATTCAAAATCGTTGTGATGGACTTTATTCTTTTTTTTCCTTCTCATGTAATCAATTCTTAATCAGCACGTTGTTATAATCTCTGTTCATGAGACGTCAGTTAGATTTTCGTATATAACTTCTTGATCAAGTTTCTTAAGATCTTGGAAGGTATAGCGGTCGGTAGGATTCCCATAGCTCTGCGCATCGGTATTAATATCTTGGTAGGTGTTGGTGTCAGTGTGCAGGTCTTGGTAGGTATGGACTTCTGTGTTTGACTGATCAAAGACAGGTTTCTTATACTGCGGAGACGAATCGGACTCCTTCCCTGTAGACTTAGTAGTGGCTGATTCATCGCTGAAAGTTGATATTATGAAATCAAAGGTAAATTGCATTGATTAAATACATGATTAAAAATATCATCAAGTCCCAATAAATAGGTATATAGAAACATGTCAACATGATATATGGGAAGTGGTATGGTACTTTTAAAATGCAAACAATTAACATAATAAGTCTTTCAAAGTGGTTGCCATAAAATTAATAAAGTGTTATGCTGTAGAATATTGCATTGAATAGCATTTTGAAGAAGAAAAAAAAGTAATTAAATATGTATAAAGACTTTGTTTTACAAATACAATCATAATTCAGCTTGTATTTTCATAACCATGCGGTTTTAGCATTTTGCATGGAGGTTTTCGATGAGAATGGACTGATGAGAGGGACAAGTGAAGCACAGGGTATCTCTCTAACCTTCTTCGCTTGTAAAACAAGATGATGACAATTATAACGATAACAATCACAAGAATAGCACCAACAGCGCTTCCCACGACAGTTGCTATGGAACCTGGAGGAACTCCAGCTGAATTTGATTCTGATGGAGAAGAGACAATAGGTGAAGAGGATTGTGTGGGAAGAAATATATTATGGAAATGTATTAGAAATATGCAACGATTTCGATAATAAAACAACATATTTCCATTATTGTGAGCATACCTCGAATAGGAATTACAATTTCGATGTTCATCAATAATGTAGCTCTCAAGGTAATTGGCAGAAATATCTACTGGCCATGATAATCTAAATCCAGTGGCATCAAATAGTTAAAACCATGGCAGTAATGTATAGTCGCATTCTGATTGATGAATGCCTAGACAAAGGTCATTAAGACTGTGTTCTAGAATCCAGCATTGCGACATCTTCATTGTCATGTGTATAATAATATGATATTATATTTTATTAGATACGAAGCGCATTAAAAAGGAAATATCTACAAACAAACAAAAAGAGAGTACATTGTCATACGGAGCTAACATTGATTACAAACAGAAAGGAATATTAGAACAAATTAGAAAAAGATGTGTTTTCAGACACCTTTAGAGCTGTGAGAGTATAGCAATTCTGTAATACAGGGGGCAAGGAGTTCCATGTTTAGACTGTGGTGTTGTAAAAAAAATGTTCAAAACCGTTTGGCAAACACTTTTGGACATTAAATAATTCCAGCTTGTAAAAGTCATGTGATTCCTGAATGACCAAAATGTTTATAATTATGATTGCAGCATGAGCTAAATCCAGGATTTTGTTGAAAATCTGAGGCAAAGATACCCAATCCCTTTAACGATCATAATACGCGCAGGGCCTCTGTTATTCAGACTCTTATTCTTATAAATTTCTCCTTGTGTGCCTTAGAATAGAAGTTTTGAATAGATGGCGAAATACAAATTCCTAATATGTTTGCTATTATTATTTTCATCAGTTGCAGTAGTAGTAGTAGTAGTAGTAGTAGTAGTTGTTGTAGTAGTAGTGGCTGAGTAGATGTAGTAGTAGTAGTAGTAGTAGTAGTAATACTTTTATTTTTGTTAGTATTTTTGGCGTTAATATTATCATTAATATTGTTTTAAGATTCTCGCAATTGTGATTCATTTACATTTGAGAAAAACAAGCCGCTGAGATTTGTTGCTTTATATCTTAACATGCCTGTATTTATATGTTAATCTGTGAGCTCATGTTAGCTTACGTGTATCACCGTCAACGTCCTGAACGGGGGAACTTCGAACTGAACAAAAATAGGAAAATGATTATAAACAAGAACATTATTAAAGATTTTATACAAATACAGCCGCCCTCTACCACTATTTGAAAAAAAATAATCATTAAAAATGTAATGCTTTTAAAATATAGCTTTTAACTGGAGAGCACGTACTTAAGAATATTATAGAAGTACTTGCAGCTCGTCTAACAATTAATGTGTGGAAATATTCATCTCAATACTAGATCTCAAAGATATTCCTACAAATGTACTTACGATTAAGTATTGAGACATGAGAAGCAGACCTTTTTTTTTTTATCGTATAAGCAAAATAATTCGACTTATTAGGACTATTCCGAACGAGGCGATATTTTGTTCTCAATTACTGCTGTGCAAAAACAATCTTTATCTATGACCTAGAAGGCTTCGACTGCGTTTGCACTAACATGCATAACAATTCATAAGACAATTTGTTTATAAGACCTAAAGGATGTTCTGAATTTACCTAGTTGACCTGAGGGGGAACAGTAAGGATATATTGACTGCTTTGAGAGGCATAGTGGTTTCTATAGGGTCAAGGGAAACTCACAACCTGCTATGACCCCAAGGCGCTTGCGCCGCGGGGTCATAGCAGGTTGTGACTTTCCCGAGACCCTATAGAAACAACTATGCCTCGAATATTAAAAGCAGTCAATATATATTTTATATACCGAAAAAAGGGAAAATGTTGACTCACCCATTTAGGTTTCCATCTCTTTGAAGTCATGAATATTAACACCAACAATAACTTGTGTACAGTATGAAATCCAACAAGCTGCGCTGCGTGGATTGGTAGATTCGTCGCCTGAATGCAGCGACCAAAATCGAATTGCACTCAAACACCGTTAACGGTATTGCGCATCGGTCATCGCACAAAAGAAACTTATACGGTAACACGTAAACCAAAATGGGGATCGCAGCAAAATGACGTCACGTTTCACAGCCATGGAAAAAGTGCTATGAAAAATGGATATAAACCGGTAGAGCCGGGAAAAATGACTATGAATTTCAATTAGCGGGCATGGTTAAGAACATGACTGCATTTTCAACCAATCAGAAGACAGGATTAGTAAAGAATCTTAAAATGAGGTATATAACTAATGATATGTGACATTTGGTCTACCTATGTTGAAGTAAATGGAAAAAATAGCTTAGATCGATGTTAAAGTCTGCATAGATTAGAGAAAGAATTTCGTCATTCAACTCAGCAAAGACAAAAGCAGTTGATGTGTGTGAAATGATAACTAACTGCAAATCTAGCCACAAATTAAATCTGTTTTATCCAAAACAAACAACAAATTCCTTTTGCCTTTTGCTCTTTGCTTTTTGCTATGCCAAGCGCTAGAAAAGGACTGTGTCTCTTCAGTGGAGTTGTATTTATTTTGTGATAATATTGTATATTAAATAAAAAAGAAAGATTACAAATAGTATGAAAACTGTCTATTTGAAGAAGAAAAAAAAATCACCTTGACAGTTGACACCAGTCCAGCCTTCTTGACACGCAGTCCCATCAATGCATTCTCCTGTATCCTTGGTACAGATGTTACGAAGAGAACAGTGGCACTCTTGCAAACAATTGGCTCCGTACGTTCCTGGGTTACATTCTTTAAACAAATTATGGGGATTGATAAAGTAATAGAATACAAGAACAGCATTATGAGGTAGACCTAATGCGCTTTTTAAACATCAATATTTCACATTAAGCGGGACGCCCAAGAACCCAAGGTACGTCGATGTAATTGTTGCCTTGAGATTACATTTCTAGAACAAATTACATAAATCTTAAATGAATTGGTCAATGAGGTATCAAGGGTGCGTTTTGAATGCTTGGTACATTGGGTATTGCTAATTCGGTTATTTTATTCTTTGAAAAGCTTCCACCCACAAGTGCATTAGAACGTCTTTGATACGTTTTAGTTTGGTCCATTTAATGATGAAGATATTAAGCTCGATTACATTTATTTTTTAATCTGTTAAATTCTTTTATAACGAGGTTTCTACATGTATTTGTAAATCAACACCTTTAAAACAAAAATCTTTTCAATCCAAACGGGACCGCTTCGACGGATTTAAATGGAATTATGAAATTTTATAGTACATGGGTTTTAAAGCGAAGAAATGATATTATTTTAGTAATGCAACATTTTCCCTACATAATTTGGCTAATAAAATGTTAACGATGGACAGATTTTGAACCTCCTATCTAGAAAGTGGAATGTGGAAGCATCATCCATCATAATATTGTTAATTCGGTTTCCTTCCTTCTTATCGAGCACAATTTTTAAGGGCTATGTGCTTGATCATAAATGGTTACTTAAATATATTCATACGGAAAAGAGTGCTTGGCTTTCCAGTTCTTTCAATTACATGAACACAAATGTTCACTACTAAAGAAACGCTATTATTTTTCGCTTGTTTTTACTGTGTGCGTCTTTTCCAAATAATGATAAAAAAATTATTAAATGTCCCTTGTAAAAGAATATCATTATTTTTGTTCCTGTACGTGGTGACAGATTAATGACAAATAAAACATCTTCACTTTCAACCCAAGCACCAATTGTTAAAAGATAACAAAACTGAGGTTTCGAAAGGCACAGTATATCCTATTATGGAATCTCTTGATCCTCAAAGAGGATACTAGTTCATGGTATTATTATGTTCCCAAGTTCCTTCATAGGTACTTATAACATTACTCTCGAATTTCTCTATTCAGGATATCCTTAGGCTCGTTTTAAGTTCAGGTATCAACAATTGAAGGAAGAACAACCGCCTTAGTGTGCACTTGACAAGAAGAAGTTGTCATTTGAAAAGCATTTCTATGTAGACAAATACTTCTTCTCATCACACGAGATGCAAGTTCACACATGGGGCAGACTCTGTTTCAGGCTCGAGAATCGTATGGTTTAACCCAATCATTACTACAAATATAAATATACCTTCTTCGTCACTCATGTCTTTCGTATTCAGTTATTGCCGGTGCTAATTAATGAAAGTTGCGTCAAGGTTCATATCTTTTCTCGTTACCTTCACTTTACGCCTAAGAATATCAAATATTTCAAACGGTAGAGTGTCGGAACCTCTTCCATGAAAGATACAATCATTTACCGAAATAGACATGTGAGGAACTGTTCTAGTTTACATGTACATGTACATAAATGAGTAATCTGTTTTTACAAGAGTACGTCATATCAAATTTTCTTTCAAGATGATGTATTTTGGAGGTCTGTAATAGTAAGGGATGATTCCAGAATTTGATTTACATGACTCAAAGTACCTGTTGTACAATTGATTCCCATGAATCCTGCTGCACAGGTGCATCCAAAGGGGTCTGGTAGGCAGAAGAGTTTCCCCCGACACCCTAGACTGTGATCATCTCCTGAGGAATCACAAGAAAAGCTGCCATCTTGCCCAAATCGGTTGCTGCCCAGGACTTAGGATGAAGTGACAGTAAAGAGATAAGGATACAATTGCCTTCATAATAGCGTTTGAAACGACCTTACGCAACAGATTAGTAATACTATTTGACATTTGAGTTGAATTAATTTTGATTCGCGTGAAAGCTATATTGAAAAGATGTTTAGGTATTGAACGATCAAAATGTACAAAATTACCGACGAAATAATGCTTTTTGTTCATCTAAGGGTTTCATCTATTGAATGTTATTAATGAAAGCTTTGTTATTTGTATCACTCGACGTAGCTTATAGGATATTCTGATTGAACTTTGATTCAAGCAGCTATTTTACATGAAATCATTATTTTCATTCACATCAAATATCGGGTTGAATCCAAGAGATAAAAAGCGTATGTTTGTGTTTGAGTATGTGACTCTTTTACTTTATGTGTCATCCCCCATCTGTGCCCCCCTCCCCACCCCTGCCTTGTTCAACAAGTATGTCAGTGTCTCGTGCCAGTGTCTCGAAGTGCAGAGGACCCATAGAAGTGTAAAACATACCGTGTTCACATGTTGTCCCGTTGAAACCAGGAGGACATACACATTCTCCCGAGTCTGCATCGCACTTGCCTCCATTGAGACACTCAGTACAGGTATGTTCACATTCAGATCCCCAACGATAAGCTGGGCATCCTGTTTGAAGTAAACAGTATTAGTATTTCGAAGTGGAAAAGAATCCAGCATCTAAACAATTCAGAAGTAAATACATGCCAATATGCATCGACATGCCTGCATTCTAACTTTCAATTTCTAGACCCCCCCCCCTTACACTAACAAAAAGACACCATTGTCAACATCCATTTTTTAATACGTTGACATTAATGTATTAATTAATTAAAAGCGCCATTTTAGTATGGGTACAGCCATATAGAAGCATGACTGAAATCCACAGAACGTAGATACATTAAATTTTGTTTGACCTTTCGCATTAATTTCACTGACATTTCGCTGACAAGAATGATATAAAATTATAAGTGCTTTTGTTGCAAGTTCAACGATGCTCGAAATGAAAGGTGCTTTGGAAAAAGATAACATCCAGGATTCTAGGGAAAGAAACATGTACGGATAGATAAGCTATCAACTTACTGATGACATGAAGAAGGATTATTGCATTGGCTGCATCCCATCGGTTTCCATCTACAAAACACTGATATACCCCAGCTTGGTTTAGCCTCACTTTCGCCAAGGTAAGACTCTGCTTTCCAGTACTGTCAGATATCTTGTCATAATTAAACCGCCACCGCAAATCATCTTCTGTTACGTTGGTGACAACAGCGAACGTCACATTTTCCCCGACATGAACAGTCAAAGTGGTCCGTTCAGGCAAGATTGCCGCTGTAAAGTAAATGGGTTATAATATGCCAGGGAAAAAATTGTGAAGTGCAGAAGTAGCTTTGGAGAAGAAAAAAACAGAAAAAAGTGATAAGTTGTATAGGCTACTTCTTAAGTCACTGATCGACTGTATGATCTGTATTGGCTTGTAAGCATATGAATGGGGTTTTTTGTTGTTCAATCATATGCAGACATATGCTTGATGTTTAGTACTGGAAGTAAAGAAATCATCAAAGGTAAAAATCAAAAATGGGTTATCCTTTTGAACAAGGGTGTCGATTTGTATCCGTGGTTGGGGGAGATGATAGGTGCCAAAATATTTTCGGCAATGGATCAAAGCAACCAAGAGGTAGAAGCGTGTGGCAGGTTGCACCCCATCCCCAAGCGCGTAGCCAGGATTTCATTTGGGGGTTGAATGTTTAAAAATATTTTTTACACAACACCTGATGAAACAATTCTAAATTCTGTCATAAATAACAACAAACAGAAAGTTAATAAAATATTCTGAAGAAAGCAACTTGGAGAGGAGCTCGGTTGACTTTTAATAGCAAACAAAAACAACTGATTTGTGTTTCTTCTATTTTTTGTAAATATATATTTGTTTATATATTTTTTTTCTTCTTCTGTTCGTATTCTTTTCTAAATTAGGGCTTGTTTGGATTTCTCGACTTCTAACCTATTTGTTTATATATATGTGTATGTTTTATTTAACTTTGTATGTAAATCGTGTTAATCTATAATGTGTGTTTCAAAAAATTAAAATTGTGATTGCTTTTTATATGCACGGCCATGCTGAAGAACAGCCATTGGCTGAAGTATACCACCGTGATAAAATAAAATAAACAAACAAACAAACAAACGTCACAGTGTCGCCAATTTGTGTTTCACGGATGACAACTTCAAATATTCTTAACTTTCCTATAATATCTAATAAGATTTCCTTTTTCTCTTTGGGAGGGGGAGGGGGTATTCATCATCGGGGGTGGTTGTCCTTGTTTTTGGTTTATCTTGGGGCTGGTTGTCCTGAGGGGGGGGGGGGGGGGGTAATTGTACTAGGGTGTAATATACCGGGAGGTAATTTTCCTCAGGGGGAGGGGGGTAATTTTCCTTGAGGAGTAATTGTCCTCGGATGTCATTGTGCACGGGGGATAATTGTCCAAAGGTAACTGTCCTCGGGAGATGGTTGCCTTTGGGGGTATCTTTCCGGAGTGTAATTAGCAGAGGGGGTAACTGTCCCGCTTTTAATTGGTCGGGGTTCAATTGTCCAGTGAGTAATTGTCTTAGAACCCAACAAGACCGATACAAGACCGACTACAGACCCAGTAAACAAGTTACATTACATCCAGTGGTTAATACCTCGGTCACACCGCAAAACCAACTCCAAACCGACCAGTTTAAACCGACCAGTAAACCGGTCGGTTTAGAGTTGGTTGTGCGCTCTGACCGAGGCATTAAAGACTCTCGATGTTTACAAATATTTATATTCACCATTGTGCATCAAGACAACAGTAGAAGTATTACGTGTGGTTCCTTCATAATCGAAAGCTACGTAGAATGCTCCTAATGCATTGGTTTCATTAGACTGTTCGAAGATTAGCTTTCTTATACGTTGACTTTCATTTTTTGTGTCGATATAGTTCGGGAGACGTGCAGTATCAATGGTCCGAATAATTCGGTTAAACGTGATATTGTCTCTGATGCTTGCATCTTTCTGACCTAGGTAAGCACCGATATATTGATCACGTGTGTTGGGAGGATCCAGGAGGAGGTGATTGGTCACTAATGTCAAGTCTACGATGTCTCCTAGTAAGATAAAACAACAGTCAATAATATATTTAAATATCATGTACATCTCAGTGGATTACGTAAACCAGAATGTATTATTATCATTATTTCTTTATTGCAACCAAAACTTGGGGTAATATTTCAATTAAAAAACTAAAAAACAAACTGATACATAACAATGGTAGAAATAATGTACACAATCAAGTCTGATACATAAATACATAAATGAATTATTACACATTATAAATTAAATTAAAGTAAGCTCATGAGTACAATATTTAATCATGATTGTATATAACATCAGAATTTATAAGGGTATGTGTGTCTACAAATTAAGCAGTTTATAATGAAATTGATAATAATAATGGATGTTAAAAAGGAGGAAAACACAGCTACAACATAAATATACTCTACTGCACAGTTATGAAAACAAAAAGATGTATTTGAATACATCACGAAAATGGCTTATTGAGAGAAGCGACCTTCGTCTGTATTACCCCGTATAACTCTTATAAAGACGATTTGGACTTGTACAATTTCACGACGGCACTGCTGTGTTATGAAGTAAATGTCCCTGAGTTGTCCAATGTAAACAGAAATTCAGATAATCGTTTTAAAAAGAATTGTCACAAATTTGACTTTTAATGACTTACATTTTATACTATGCAAACACTAATCTGGTTTGAACTTTGCCTATGGATCTTGTAACAGTCAAAAGTGTCAAAGCTTATTATTTTTCTCTTTTTTCACACCTAGTATAAAGTAACGTTACACAAGAAAAATATATCTGGATATACATACTATAATATGTATAGATTTATATTGACTTTAAAAGGAGAAATTTGTTATGTTTATTTGTTTGTTCTTCTTTTTTTACACACATACATAAATACACATTGATATTTATATAGCGCCTATACATGATGCTCAGAAACGCTTTGCATTAGTACATTAGTAAATAAATAGAATAATTATTTTGCTCTCCAAGTGCATACACTGTACAGCATAGCTCATTGAATTTTCCTTATTCAAAAATACTGTTTTGAATGAATGGAGGTTATACGAGGTACATTGTTTCGTAAAGATGATAATGTGTAATTATTTACTTACCATTACTTGTAGCAGCTATGTAGAACAATACAAGCATGAGTCCAGAAAAGGACTTGCTCCATCTTAGTAAGGACGCCATAATAAGTAGGAGGTGAAACTCTAGTAAACAGGTAAAATAAGTTTGTCAGTGATTAGTCGGGCCCTCTGCTCTATACACCATTCCTAAACCTTGTGGAATTCTCTGTAAGGGATTGTGTTCAATACTACCACAAAGGCCTCCAAATTAAGGTGGAGGGCCCTCAATTAATCTCTTGGACAATCCAAGCATACCTTTGTTCATGTAGCATTTCAAAACCAGTCTCTTTACAACTCTTTGGTTCACTTGGGTAAGGTACAATATCTGCCGTTATTAATTTACAGTGTCTCTGGTGACGCTTACGGTTCCAAGTTAGGCTATTTGGGTCATTCTAAATGAGGACTGTATGATATAGGCCTCTCTTTTTCTATGTAAAAAAAAACTCCAATCACGATCGATACGCAGATGAGGCAATATTAGGTCAGCATCGTGCTTCCATTTATCCAGCTGGTCAGGTGAAGAGCGAACTCATCAACAGATTAACAGAATGGACTAATTAAAATTTCAATCTAGGAACCATCAACGCTACAACATTCGAGTCCGGTCTATACCTAAGCTGGTGGTCCTAAACAGTATGAAATCTTTTAAAGCATATAACGACGTGTTCATCAGTCAAATGCGATTCAAACTACGTCATTGAACAACCAGCAGCGTGCTCCGATAGATTGTGTCTGATCCCAACTTTGCAGCTAGAAGATTTGCCTCATCCAAACTGGGGAAAATACCACTACACTGCCGGATATCAAGGCGGAACCTTACGGAAGAATGATTCCATTGGTTACTTATTTGCCTTCTTCTTCTTTTTCACACTTTGTACAATACTGTTGTCTTTATAGTCAGGAGGCTTAGCGTCAAATTTATCGATTATCGTTACTTGCCGGATAAAAGCACCATTTTTGGTACAGGGCTTCCTTAGGACTTACTTAACGATATTAGACTAGGAGCCCCCGGCAACAAATTAATTTAAGGGTGTGAGGGGCGGGGGCGTCTTTTTGGGGCCCCAAATAATTGTATAGCATTGATTTGTTGGTGTACAAATGCCATTTTTGGTACAGGGCTTCCCTAGGACCTACTAAACGATATTAGGGTGGGAGCCCCCAGCAAAAATATCATATAAGGGTGTGGGGCGGGTGCGTGGCCTCGTAGCCCCCAAATAATTTAGAAGGTAATATAAAATTGATTTGTTGTTGTACAAACGCCATTTTCGGTACAGAGCTTCCTTAGGACATACTGAACGATATAAGGGTAGGAGCCCCCGGCAAGAATATCATATATGGGTGTGGGGCGGGGGCATCGCTTCGTAGCCCCCAAATAATTTAGAAGGTAATATAACATTTATTTGTTGTTGTTACAATTGCCACTTTTGGTAGAGGGCTTCCTTAGGACCTACTGAACGATATCAGGGTAGGAGCCCCCGGCAAGAATATCATATAAGAGTGTGGGACAGGGGCGTCGCCTCGTCGTCCACAAAAAATGTGTAAGGTAATATAACATTGATTTGTTGTTGTACAAACTCCATGGGCCCCCAATCACCCGTATATGAATATGTATGCCGGGGGCTCCTACCTTACCATCATTCAGCAGGTCCGAATGAAGCCCTGTACCAAAAATGGCGTTTGTACAACAACAAATCAATGTTTAATTACCTTCTAAATTATTTGGGGGCTACGAAGCGACGCCCCCGCCCTACACCCTAATATGATATTCTTGCCGGGGGCTCCTACCCTAAAATCATTCAGTAGGTCCTAAGTAAGCCCTGTACCAAAAATGGCATATGTACAACAACATATAAATGTTATATTACCTTCTAAATTATTTGGGGGCTACGAGGCTACACCCCCGCCCCACGTCGTTATATGATATTTTTGTCGGGGGCTCCTACCCTAATATCGTTCAGTAGGTCCTAAGGATGCCCTGTACCAAAAATGGCATTTGTACAATAACAAATCGATGTTATATAATTATTTGGGGGCTCCAAAAGACGCCCCCGCCCCCACACCCTTAATTTGAATTTTTGCCGGGGGCTCCTAGCCTAATATCGTTTAGTAGGTCCTAAGGGAGCCCTGTACCAAAAATGGTGCTTTTATCCGGCAAGTAACGATAATTTCACTATAGGTCCACAATTGGTGGGCATAATGTGGGCCGGTATATGTGAGATCTGTGTGCAAGAGCGTGTGTGGGTTGGTGTATATATGTGTGGATGTGTGGGTGTGTATTGTGTGTGTCTGTGTGTGTGCGTGTCCATACTCTATATCTTGTTTTAGATCTTAAAGGTAAAGACCAGTTTTGGAAATGCCCCCCTCTCAAAAAATGAAATGGTAGCTCTTATTACCAATCATGTGAAAGAATATGTTTTGAATAATACGTCATGATACAAATTTTACCAAGAAGCCGTCTACTTATTGATATATTTGGTAAATTGGTATATCTATTTGGACGTGATAGATATTACGTACGTGCGCGCACGTGTGCGTAGTACATCTTTCTATGTACAGTGCTTGTAACTTTACCAAGACTGGGCCAAATTTCTTATCATTTTGATGATCCCAGAACCTTGCAGTACACACCAATACCTATAATGCTAGGTGATCAACCTTTTCTGATCGATTCCACAACGTTTCTTTCACGATGCAATCGCATGACCAGAACTGATCTATATCTTTCAGAGCGATTGAGAAGAGGAGTAAAATTGTATTTGAATCTTCCACTTCCATTGTTCGATCAAAGCCTATATTGATTATAATATACGTTGTTGTTTGTTCTTCTTTTTCAAAAGTCTGGGTTGCTGGCAGGGGCGTCGCCAGACCTTTTTCAGTGGGGGGGGGGGGGGGTGTAGAGGCCAACGATTACCGACCAAACTAGCCACCAATTACCGACAAAATTAAATGTCCAATATCTACAAATTCAACTCTATAAACCTGGGGCCGAAGGCTAAATTGTTTTTCCTATGGACTATCTTTAGTACTTGCATATGCGCAAAATGGTCATTTTCCTCGACGACATAAATATACGAATTATTTCTTCAATTTAGTCAGCATCAAAGCTATATATTTTAATGCAGGCGTGGAGCTAAGATTTTATTTTAGGGAGGGGTGGTAGTGAGCAAGAGAATCACTTAAAAGCGCGCTCATGAGGGGGGTGTGGGTGATGGGCCTCCCGCGCGAAGCGCGGAAGGTTAGACGTTTCCTTAAAATATTAGGAAAAGAAGACGATTAATTGAACCTTTTTTAACTGTTAATCCTTGTTTGAATTAAGTTCCCCCCCCCCCCCCACCTCCCGCGCGAAGCGCGAAAGCTTTGACCTATCATTAAATTATTATAAAAAAGAAGACGATTTGCTGTACCGTTCTCGACTGTTTATCCTTGTCTGAATTCAGTCCCCCCCCCCTCCCGCGCAAAGCGAGGAAGATTTGACGTTTCATTAAATTATGAGAAAAAGCAGACGATTCGGTGTACTGTTCTCGACTCTTAATCCTTGTCTGAATTCAGTTTCTCCCCCTCCAGCGCGAAGCGCGGAAGCTTTGACGTTTCATTAAATTATGAGAAAAAGCAGGCGATTCGGTGTACTGTTCTCGACTCTTAATCCTTATCTGAATGAAGCTTCCCCCACCCGCGCGAAGCGCGGAAGTTTTGACGTTTATTAAATTATTAGAAAAAGAAGACGATTCGTCGTACCGTTTTCGAATCTTAATAAGCCCTATTCACCTGTATTCAGTTTCCCCCCTCTCGCGCCAAGCGCAAAAGCTTTGAAGTTTCCTCATATTATTAGAGAAAGAACACGATTCGTTGTACCGTTTTCGACTCTAAATTAGCCCTATTAATTTTGTCTGAATTCAGTTTTCCCCTCTAGCGCAAAGCGCGGAAGCTTTGACGTTTCCTTAAATTATCAGAGAAAAAAGACGATTCGTTGTACCGATCTCGACTCGTCTAAATGAAGCTTTGTCCTTCCGCGCAAAGCGCGGGATTTTTGGCCTTTCATCACAATATATGGAAAGGAAGACGATTCCTCGTTCCGTTTTCAAATATTATTAAGCCCTATTCATCTGAATTCAGTTCCCCCTCTCGCGCGAAGTGCGAAAGCTTTGACGTTACCTCAAATTATTAGAGAAGGAACACGATTCGTTGTACCGTTTTCGACCTTTAATTAGCCATATTTGTCTGAATTCAGTTTCCCATTCTCGCGCGGAAGCTTTGACGTTTCATTTAATTATGAGAAAAAGCAGACGATTCGGTGTCCTGTTCTAGACTCTTAATCCTTATCTGAATAAAAAGCTTCCCCCTCCCGCGCTTTGCGCGGAAGTTTTGACGTTTCATTAAATTATTAGAGAAAGAAGACGATTCGTCGTACCGTTTTCGACTCTTAATAAGCCCTATTCATCTGAATTAAGTTTCCCCCTCTCGCGCGAAGCGCGAAAGCTTTCACGTTTTCTCATATTATTAGAGAAAGAACACGATTCGTTGTACCGTTTTCGACTCTAAATAAGCCCTATTAATTTTGTCTGAATTCAGTTTACCCCTCTCGCGCGAAGCGCGGAAGCTTTGACGTTTCCTTAAATTATAAGAGAAAGAAGACGATTCGTTGTACCGTTCTCGACTCGTCTAAATGAAGTTTTTCGCCTTCCGCGCGAAGCGCGGAATTTTTGGCGTTTCATCACAATATAGAGAAAGGAAGACGATTCATTGTACCGTTTTCGACTCTTAATAAGCCCTATTCATCTGAATTAAGTTTCCCCCTCTCGCGCGAAGCGCGAAAGCTCTCACGTTTTCTCATATTAGCTCTCACGTTAGAGCTCTCACATAAGAGCTCTCACGTTTTCTCATATTATTAGAGAAAGAACACGATTCGTTGTACCGTTTTCGACTCTAAATAAGCCCTATTAATTTTGTCTGAATTCAGCTTCCCCCTCTCGCGCGAAGTGCGAAAGCCTTGACATTTCCTCATACTATTAGAGAAAGAACACGATTCGTTGTACCGTTTTCGACTCTAAAAAGGCCTATTAATTTTGTCTGAATTCAGTTTCCCCCTCCGCGCGAAGCGCGAAAGCTTTGACGTTTCCTCATATTATTAGAGAAAGAACACGATTCGTTGTACCGTTTTCGACTCTAAATAAGCCCTATTAATTTTGTCTGAATTCAGTTTACCCCTCTCGCGCGAAGCGCGGAAGCTTTGGCGTTTCCTTAAATTATTAGAGAAAGAAGACGATTCGTTGTACCGTTCTCGACTCGTCTAAATGAAGTTTCCCCTTCCGCGCAAAGCGCGGAATTTTTGGCGTTTCATCACAATATAAAGAAAGGAAGACGATTCGTCGTACCGTTATTGACTCTTAAACCTTGTTTGAATTTAGTTTCCCCGAAAATGTTAAACCTCTGATTTCTTTAGCTGATATTATAGGAAAGTGAAACTTCGAGAAAATACAAGTATTGTAGTTGTAGTCACTCTCGAAGTCGTCACAGCGGATATGAAGTCACAGTTCGTAGGGAAAAAAACTTGTCGGCCGACCGACAATATACATCTCACCGACTTCAAACTTCTGCATTGATATAGTACACGAGGATCGAGCAAGAATACCGACACAGCTGACCCGACACAGCAACATATTTACCCGTGTCTTTCTTGCTCCCTCGACGAGACGACTCCACCCAACAACCCCCTTCTCTCTTTTACTCCCACTCCTCCTCTCTCAGACTCTTACCTCCCCTCTCTCTTCCCTTTTTCATCCCCCGTTTCTTTTGTTTCCCTTTCACTCTGTTTTTCTTTTTTCTTTTCTTTTCTTTCTTTTCTTTCTTTTCCTTTCTTTCCTCTCCTCCCTCTCTTTCTTTCTTCTCTTTTCTTTCCTTTCTTTTCCTTTCTTTCCTTTCTTTTCCTTTCTTTTTTTTCTTTTCCTTTTCTTTTTTTCTTTTCTTTCCCTTTCTCTCTCTTTTTTCTCTCTCTTTTTTTCCCTCTCTTTTTTTCCCTCTCTTTTTTTTCCCTCTCTTTTTTCCCTCTCTTTTTTTCCCTCTCTTTTTTCCCCTCCCCCTTTTCTCTTTTTCCCGACGGCAGCGCAATTTTACCGACAATATCCTGACAGGTGGGGGGGGGTGTCGCACCCCCCACACCCCCCCCCCCTTTGGCGACGCCCCTGGTTGCTGGTTAATGTTTCTATAAGATATGTAGACCATTGTCTCTTCAAAATGTTGTTTTGGCTTTGATCTTTCTTCAATTGAAATCATTCGCAAAGTAATACTTTGACTCACGATCAAAATGATTAATCAAACTAGAAACTAGAAAGTAAGAAGATAATCTACAATGTATTGATATAAAGAATGAAATATATCATGCTTATATCATTGGATCATATAATGTAGGCATATACGTCTGTTGCGTTTCTTTTGCGTGGCCTGAAAAGTACTGAAATTAGACTATCAGGAAATGTGTTGTTCCTCACCCTCTACTTCAGATTTTGTGGCCATGGATTTTGGTTTCCATGCAATTAAACTGGAACCCAGTTTGAGCGCAGGCGGGGCCAAAGAGATGAGAGAAAAGATACAACAAAAGTCACAACAATTTTCAGAATACCAACTTTATCTTATCTTCAAAGATACAACAATATTAGAGATAACACAGGGTCCATAATATCGCCCCGCTTTCCAAAAGAAATTGTCTTCGGCGCTGATTATCTCCTTCCTCCGGATATCAAGAGTATTGATCGGATAAGTAATGTATTTACATGATTTTTTTCAATGATCATATGATATGTTACAAGTTTACGGGACTTCCCCTTATTTTTCTGACTGTTTTAGAGGAATATGTCCTTAGATCACAGGTTCTGCCTGTGTTTCCGCTATCAGTTGTCTTATAGTCCCATTATTTAATCCCGACAGACGCCCAGTGCTTAGAGTGAAAATTATGTTCTGGGCACAAGCTCTTGGACAAGAATATTTCCTAAAATATGGGGAGCTACTCCCCAGGCACGTAGCCAGAGTTTAATGTTGGGGGGGGGGGGGGCACATACATGTAATCGATCGAGGTAAAAAAAAGGGGTCTAAAAAAGTTCAACCGATCTTGGAAATTTTTGGGGGCACGTGTCCCCCCCCCCCCCCCCGTGGCTACGTGCCTGCTACTCCCAACCTCTCTCTCTCTCTCTCACACACGCACACACACAAATATTCATTCTCCATCCCTAGCTCGCTCGCTCGCTCACCCCCCTCTCTCTTTGTAAAAGTTTGTTTCTATATTCTCTTCCCCCTTTTCTCTCTCTCTCCCTCCTTCTCTGTACCACATGTTTCTCTATTTTGTTGTTCCCTATCTCTCTTTATCTCTCTTCCACTCTCCCTCTCCCTCTAGCTCTTTGTACCACATCCCTCACTTTTTCTATTTATATTCTCTTTCTCTCGTGTTTTCTCTTCCACTCACTCTCTCTTTCTCCCTTTTTGTACCACATTCCACTCCTTTTGTTCTTTTTATATATACTCTCTTTCTCTCTCTTTGTGTTTTTACCAGTTCTCTCTTTTCTATTTGCTCGTCCTGTCTCTCACTCCCTCCCTGTCTAAACCACCTTTCCCTCTCTTCCTCTCACTTTCTGTCCCTCTGTACCAGTTCTCTCTCTCTCTCTCTTGATATACTCTCTTCCTCTCTCTCACACACATACATGCACACACATTCTCTCTTTCTCCCTCTATCTGTACCAGTTCTCTCTTTCCATACTTTCTTCCCATTTCTCTCTCTCTCTCTCTCACACATACACGCACACACATTCTCTCTTTCTCCCTCTGTCTGTACCACAGTTCTCTCTCTTTCTATACCGGTACTCTCTTTCTCTCTCTCTCTCTCTCTCAGCTTATACTTTCTCGTTATCTTTCTTTACTGTGTCGGCACAATATTAGTCACATAACATGAAGTAACATGAAGTAGCATGAAAGGGCAGCATATATTCATCATTTGTAAGTACTTCTTTCAAATAGGCATTTATTTTTTCATTGAACAATTTAAAGGTATTACAAAGTTTTGGTATGGGGTCATGAATTTGGTTCAAATTAACATATTAGAAGCATATGCGTTCCTACAATATACATTGATCGTTGTCGCGGTTGAAATCGAGTCTAAAGTTATGAAATTATAAATAATAAACTCTTTATGTTGTATAGCTCCCTCTCAAGGTCAAGATATTAATTTAGCTATGAAACAATGTTTCTTGACTAAAATCGACCGATTAGCTATTCCCGTTTGGAAATTATATATCCCAACTACATATTCTGAGATTTTCATGGTCGCAGCTACCATTGTACGGCCATAGGCGCTATTTGAAATTTATCAAAATTTACCGGGAGCACCGGTAAATTTTTATATTCAATTTTTCTCAAAAACAGAAATGTTTTAGGGGCTAATTTTTTTAGTGCTTATAATACATCCACAGCGGCATCCAAATATATCAAAATTATAAAGATTCACTATCCACCCAATTTTCAAAATTTCCCAAAACTTTGTATTACCTTTAACATTTGGAAAGCAATACAAAACGATACAACAAAAGGAGATTAAGTGTTGATAACTTTAAGAAGCATTTCAGAAACTGTTTTGCCCAGAATAAAATCAAATGCTGACTTAACCATTGCATGTATATTCATGTAAACAGATATAATTTTATATACCACATGTCAAAAATCTAGGCCTGATTGGTCAGAAGTGCAGGCATGACAAATCACTACTAACTGCTGTGTAGTATAGCATAACATATTGACTAGGCATAGCTCTAATGGCATGTACAATGCAAGGATGCAATGATGCTCATGAAGATAACAATGGATGCATGCAGTATAATACCCTGTTTAGATCTATCAAAAATGCAATGCAACCTTCGGAGGTTGCCTTGTGTCATCCTTTATCCACTGTAGATCTAAACGCTTGTGGCACAAAGGACAAAGCACGAACACGAGCTAAATGCGAGGTAAAATTCACGCTAGGCGGTCTAGCATGGCACGACACAACCTCCAAACGGATGATTTCTTCTCAAACTCTAAATGTAATTCTGTCAGTACATTGTAACTCAACCATATGAAAAAAGAAATACAAACATAGAAAAAGGACTGACATGGCAAAATTTCAATTTTATCGAAAGAGCTTTTTTTGAAATATATTCCCTTCATACATTATTTAAATTGTATTATAGAAACCAGTGAACCTAACTGGAAATGGTTATAAAACTTGACTCAGCCTCTGAGTATACAGAACTAAAAAAAATCTACATGACTTGTATTGAGAAGGTAAGATAATAACTACTACATAAATAATCGTAGTGAGATTGTCACAGTGAAGCATATAAAGTACATGTACATGATCTTCATAGAAGAGAGTCTTAGTTTGGTTTGGCTTGACTGATGGTTTATTTTACCTGATTACTAAGAAGGCATGTGTATGCTTGTATCTTAGGAACCAGGAGACCAACATCTTCAAGAGCTCTCTGAGGGACTTGGTGATGAGAGTTAATGCCTTACCACAGGGCACCTGCACATCCAATTGGTTTCAAATCCTGGACCTCCCAGTTACAGCAGTCATATGCACTATAAAAGCACTGTAGTGTTAATGTTTTTATTATCAAACATAAACATCAAGTGTGTAATTCAATCATTTTATTTCATTCTTATTTTACAAAACTGTTGCTGTTGTGACTTATAATGACGAGATGTGCTGTCTCCTGAGAGCAGTGAAACTTGATGTGGTCATCAACGAAGACTGTTTTACTATTGGTTTGGTTTGGTTCAACAGATGTTTTTTTTACCTGATTGTTAAGAAAGCATGTGTATGCTTGTAACTAAGGAACCAGGAGACCAACATCTTCAAGTGCTATCCAAGGGACTTGGTGTCAAACACAGGACCTCCCATTTCAGTAGCTAATACTTTATTATAAGAGACGCTGCTCTATCACTCAGCCATTGTGCTGCCAACCCTACGCATGTCTTAAGCCTCGGTCACAAATGCCATTAAGAACGCTGTACGAACGCTGTACGAATGATTTTAAGACCATGGAGAAACAGGGAGATTCGTACGAAATCATCGTTCGTACGAACTTTTGTGACCGTACAAGGTATTTTTTCCAAGAAAATAGATTGACCTATGTCAAAAATTGCATTGAAACACCGGTACTGAAAGTCACTTTTGTAAGGTACTCTACATTTACATCTAGGTACAGGGTATAATTGATGGTGTTCATCGAAACCTGGTAAGACAATAACAATTATTTCCACAAACATCATCATAAATCTAAACTTTAAGCTTTAAGCCCCTTTTTATTCTTTGGTCACAAACTGTACCCCAGTTACTTTCATTGAGGTCTTCAATGTTGTGAGTTGTACAAGTGTGTACTGCAGATAAGGGTACAGTATGTATGTTGTTTTCCTCAATGTCTCCTTTATTGTGAATCTCACTTAACCATGTGTCATAGATTGAGGGTCCAGGGTGTTAGTAATTCCTCAAAGTTAATTGCAATGAATAATCAACTGAGTCCACTATCTCTGGTCAGGGTTTCCTCAATATCTCCTATCGATGTGAATCTTAGTTCCATATGCCTTCAATATTGACTCCAGTAAATGGGTTTCAGCTATATCGGCCATGATGTGAATCCCAACTGTACGTGTTTCATGAATTTAGAGTTCAATATGAGGATTTCCAGGATGATAACTCCGATGTCAACCTCAATTATCAAGCAACATTACTTCTGAGTCCAGAAACCTTGTTGTGGATTTCCTTGAATTCTCCTACGATGCGAGTCTGGTCTCCAATGACTGCTTCCAGGCCTGTCATCATTATTGTACCTATTTCCGGACCGTCCATATTGTCGGCCACCACCAGTCCTACCAGCTTCATCATCATAACAGTCATCATCATCATCATCATTACCACCGTGCCTGTGTACGAATCCCTGATCATCATTATCGTAGGTATCTCTGGACTGCATGACAAGGATGTCGATGATGGCCCTCATGACTCTGCCTTCATGGCTTGCCGGACTCCAGTTGGTGGGTCCTGGGTTGGTGATCTTCTGTTCCATGACTCTGTCTAGCTCCTCACGTAACTTCTACAAAACACAGAAAAGACAAGGAACAGACAGAGGATACTCAAGGACTCTACACAATTCCTTTCAAAGTTTTTACATCATCACGTTTTATGTTTTTTACATTGATTTTTACAAATTGAACACAAAAAGATCTTGGAAAAATACTGCAAAACCCATGATGGTAAAATGCATCAAATGGATTTCAATCGCCTATATATAAAAAGGCAGGATTAGCTAAACCCTTGTTCAACGTAGTCCACTGTCTTAGAGATAACCCAATGTCAACCTCTCTACTCCATATCAATTACTGTTATTCTGTCACAGAATTCATAACCAAATTAGATTAAACAAGATTATAATTTTGAAATGATGTCATTTTGTTTTGTCGGAATTACAGAATATACACATGACAAAGAGGCTGACACTTGGTATCACGGGCTATTTCTATCCACCGAAGCAGGGTTAAAGCCCGAACTTAACACGATCATTCACATGCAGATTACTGTCAAAACAGAAGCTTTCCCATCCAGAGAATAAAATATGTCATACCGGTAGCTCCAAAGAAAAAAGGACAAATTAGGGAGTCATCTGAGGAAGTGCCGACTGTTTTCTCATGATCAATCCTCTTCTTCATTCACTTTTTACAATTCATAGCCATATAGACACACTTGTGTATTGGGTGATTTACTATGATAGCGACTGGAGATTGAAATTATGTAATTCTGCTCCTGTCAATTTCAGCTTATCAAGTCTTGATTTTTAATTGTTTAAAATGTATGTTGTTTGATGTTTTGTTTGTATGTTGTTCTGGGGGTTGCAATTTTTTCTCAAAAGAAGCTTTCCCACCCTGAACCATATTTGAATGGTGAAATATGGCCATTCCTGTAGCTGGAATCTTTAGTTATTAAACTGTATTTCTCACTTTTATATCTGAAGCACATAGAGATGCTATGGCAGTGATATGCACTATAAAATCACTGTATTATTATTGTCATTATCATTATTATTGTTATTATCATTATCATTATCATGATTAGTAGTAGTAGTAGTATTATCATTAACTGTACACCTTAAATGTATAATTCAATCATATATTTTTCATGAATGCACAAATTTCTTATGTTTATTAAAGAACTGTTGCTGCTGTGACTTACGATGACGAGATGTGCCGTCTCTTGAGAGCAGTGAAACTTGATGTGGTCATCCACAAAGACCGTTTCATGGCCCTGGTCATCGTCCCAAGAGATCTTACCTCCGCAGAAGATCAAGGGATAAGGCTCAACCATGGTAGTGTCATGGAGGAAGACCTGTGCAGTAAATTGGCAACACAAAAGGATTTTCAGAATCAAGTGGTACACATCAATACAGACCAATTTGAGGAATAGAAACTCCAACTCTTTCAGAATTTCAAGAAAGAACAGCGAGAATATTCTGTTCTGCAAAAAGAAAGCCAATCACTAAAGAAGTCATTGATCATGTGGTTTCAAATACATTCAACAAAATTAATTTCAATGCGATTTCTATGCATCATCGTTATGCCTACAGAAAGTATGTTAAAGGTAATATGTAGTGCTGGTCATGGTCTTGAACTCTGTCAAAATGTATTCATCTCTGCTCCTCTGGACCAAGTTCAATATTAATTTTCATCAAGTAGCTGTGAAAGTTCAGTAATGTCAAGTAATTAAAAATTAGATCTGGTTTTGACCCATTTGACTTTACCCATCCTGTCCATCGCATTTACTCAAATTGGATGTCATTAAAATGCTTCCCTATGTTCACATCTGTCAAATGATCAAATGATTGATCATTACAGTAAACCCCCTAGCATATCCTTGAAGCTACACCTCACCTAAAAGATGGAGTGGGCAAACTTACACTTGTTGACTTGAGTTTGAGATGATAGAGCAACCATTTACTGCTGAAGGTTGTTTCCTGTGCATTGACAGACTTCGGGTGGATTTGAACTCGACCGTCCTCTGGGGTGCTCAGCCTTGGAGGTCTGAAAGGAGATTAATAATAATAATAAATAATAATATTATTGCTCATATAGCGCTTAATACATCGGCAATGTCCGAGTTTCTAAGCGCTCTACAGTTATTACCCCGGTCATCGGATTCTGGCTTGCTCGCACACAATGTATGCACTTTCTCCACTCCCTGGGGAGCATTCCAGCAAGAGCTACTAGGCTCAAATTGCTAGCATACTTCTTAGCAGTGTGAAGAAGTCTCTCATTGCTAGATTCAATCCTCATTCACATACCATGCTGTAAACAACCTAACAACCTACACAAAATGATGTGGCAAAACGAATTGGCACCAGCCTGATACACGTCTTAAACAGGGATACCAGTTAGAATTGACCAGAGGGCCTAAAAATCACCTAGAATGAGTAATTTTGTACACAAAAAAAGCCTAAACTATGGTCTCAAAATAACTTGCCAAGGCCTGAATTCAAGCTATTGCCTGAAAACTGGCATCCCTGTTTAAATCTCTATTTTAACACACATAGCACAAAGTATGTGTAAGGGCTTTTTTAAAACCCCATTTTGACATAAGAGTTGTCATACACTTTTGATGATTTTTTTAAAATTAAATGACATGAGAGATGGTACATTAAGTTAGACTTACCTATTCTGTCCCGTCTTTCGATTGAAAGGCACCTTATCTACATGGGCAACCTTTGGGTAGAGACCGGCACACAGTACTGCCTTCACAAGCTGCTCATTCTCTAAAAAAACAAATCGCAACAATGTAGAGTGATTATAATATGCTTAAGCCTCATTCAGATATGACATGCCAAAACTGTGTGATTTTTTTAGTCACATTTCTGTATCTTGTACCACAGAGATAAGTAAATACACATAGGACCTTTGTTGTGCAGTTGCCATTCTTTTACATGTTTTTTTTTAAATTGGGGTTTTGTTAAGGTGGGTCACCACGAGTTGTCACCTACCTGAATTTCTATTTGCGTCAATGTGTTTGGGTGATCTGTCGGAGACAAACCTCAAACGATGTAGGACATCACAGAATTGACCCTTCATCTTACTCAGCATCTGGATGAGAGACAGAAATTGATTTGAAGTTTTATAGTGTTAAAGCCATACTGTTCTAGAAGCACTACTGCCAGATCCTCTATTCATTCAGAATTAGGGCTGTTTTGCATGAAATGAAATTTCATTGTCAGAACTCAAAATTAATAACAAACATGAATTTCAAAACAATCACACAACTGCATGTAGGTGAAGAGGAAGGAAGGCTTACACTGAGGATGTTTGAAGACATGAAGTTTTGCCAGCAGTAGGATCCCTCTCCTCTGTGTTCCTTAGCATCCTCCCAGCCACTCATAGCATTAGCTAACATCAGGTGATCACTGCGGGTGTTGTTGGACAGCACCCTACGCCTCTCATCAGCGAGCCTCTCCTTACCCTAGGTTATAGCAGAAAACAATTCAAATAGTGAAAGGTTGTAGGACATGAAAACTACAGCTTTGGAACCAAGAAATGAAATTGGCCGATAATTCGCCATCGTTCCTATACCTACAATGTAGGATCTAGGATGGTTTATGCCTGCCCCAAATAGCTAGATCCCAGATAGATGATTGATGAAAGTTCATTAGCCAGATGCAGTTTAAGAGGTGGTGTTACATGTTGGTACATTTAACAAAGCAAATTAAGTCCAACTATCAGCATATGATAAAAAGTGGTCTATAGTGTAAATGAAATCTTTAGAATGGTTATCAAGGCATTTGACACAATTGAGGGGTACTATCTAGAATATCACAGAAGTCTAAGACGGAACGTTGTTTTCTTCATAATTTACACAAACAAAGCCACTACAATGATTTCATTCACTTTGCACGGTGGATTATGATATGTGTCTTATATTGAGGGCATTCCATTATTTTAAGTTATATAAGGGATGTAAGGGATGTTTAATACAATAATGTAGACTAATCATATTACCGTTTGTATTCAAAGACTTTCATTGTTATTGTTAGGTGCCATCGAGTCATCCCAGGCTCCCGGTGACACCATGGGCAAACTCTCTTCAGGCTACTCAGTCCTGTGCAAGTACATGGACATGTGGGTGTATATCTCTTCTTAATGATTGGTCAGTTTCTCTGGTCACACCTTCTATCCATCTAATCCTGTGCCTTCCTCTTCTCCTTTCACCCTGCACTTTGGTCTTATGTGTCTAAAGAAGCCAGGGGAATGTTTCACAAAGATTTTGAGTCGAACTTAACTCTAAGTTGGACTTTAAAATTATGGAGAGCCATTTGTAGCCTTAAAATAAAATATTTTCAAAAGCGAAATTGAAGTATTTTCGACTTTTTATAAATTCCACATCAAGAACATGAAATCACCTTGATAATAGAAAATATGAATGATTGGATTCAACATTTCATGCCTTTTAAAATAACTTTTACAAAATATTTCCATAGATGATAACGGTTAAGTCCAACTTAGAGATAAGGTCAACTTAGGATATTTGTGAAACACCCCCCTGGTCTCTCGTTTAACAATCATGGCCTCCAAAAAAACAGTTTGGTTGCAGCTCATCATGAGAAGTGAATGTACTACTACAGTCAAACCTGCTTTAGTGACCACCTGTATAGATAGACCACCTGTCTACAAAGACCACATTTTTTGTTTCCCTTGAAACAGGGGTGATAGTGAGCACTAACAAAAAAATAGGTTTTTTGTTTTCCCCTCAACCACGCCCCCCTTGAGTAAAAAAAAAAAAAGAGGATTTGCGGGGAAAAAATGGCATCTAACAACTTTCCCCCCTTTCGAGTAAGAAAATTAGGACAAAATAGGGAAGAATAGAGATAATAAGAGGGAAATCGGGAAAATCAGGATAAAATAGGAAAAAAAAATTGGTTAAAAAAAAAAAAAAAAATATATATATATATATATATCTTGATTTTTTTTTTTTTTTTTTTAATCGAGAAGAAAAAAAAAATCGGGAAAAATAAAAAAAAAATCGGAAAACCGATTTAAATCGGGTTTTTATCAGGCCTGTTGAAAATGGTTTCTCAATGAAACATTTACTATAGGAACTTGTACATAAAGACCACCTGCCTATAAAGACCATTTTTCTTGTCTCCCTTCGGTGGTCTTTATAGACAGGTTTCACTGTATTACATTCCCCCAACAAAGGACATTTCTTACCAGAGGGATGTAGAATGGATCCTTCCAGCTAAGGGATGCTGCTATGGTGAGTATAGGATCCAGACAGCAGAACATGGCACCAAACAGCATCATCTTACCAATACGAGGCTCCACCGGAAGACGAGATAGATGGTATCCCAAAGCTGTCAGGTCCTCGTTATCATCAAAGGCTCTCTAGAAACACAAGTACATACAGTACATTAAACATGGTGTCCCACATATGCCAGATTAAAGATACTCACAAAAGTTCTCAACAAACCTAATGAGACTATGAAAGTAATCAGTCAAGTCTCTCTTCAACTCCTATCCCAGTTATAAATAAACACAGATTAAAAAAAGCAATTTAAACTTATAGATGACTACCGGTTCATTCCTCACCAAGGCTCTTTGGAAACAATGATAAAGACATATATGAATAGAGCAATAGAAAGTAAGAGAGACATAGCATATAAACGGAGAAAGTCAAAGGGAGAGTGGTTGAAAAACAGCATAGATTGAAAGTGGGGTATCGCTAGGCACAAATAGAAGAGAATAGTAAGTAAGAGACTTGTATTTAAATCTATGTTGTCTCTTCTGAATTACAGGGCTGTCAAGATGTCCCAAGCATTCTCATTGGTACTCTTCACACTGTAAACTTTGGAATGTCTCAAGATTTAGGGAAAATGTCCCACTCTAGATGTACATGTATGTATGATCTTTCCAATGGAGAGTTGCCCGGCTTGACTTGTACTGTCATAACTATTACTTAAAAACATTTTTAGTTATTCTGCCAACCTGCCAACATTCCGCTACAAATACATTAAAACCTGCTTTTTATACCACATTTTTTGTTCCCCTTGAAAATGGTTTCTCATTGAAACATGTACTAAAGGAACCTGTCTACAAAGATCATTTTTGTGTTTCCCTTGGGCGGTCGCTATAGGCAGGTTTGACAGTATTAGGAATCTCCTCAGACATCATACAATATAATGTGTAGTTTTAATGCATACTTTAGGACAGATATATTCAGAAAATAAGAGGAATAAAGAGTTCATAACACAAGTTTGAAGGTAGTTAATACGGAATCATTTCTCCATAACACAAATGGTTGGCACTTATGCCTTTGTTCTTTCCCCCGTAACTACAAGCCGTAACTACAAGAAGTAAGAGAGAGAGATACCATTTGTTTGAGACTGCTGATAGCTAGTTCGATTGCCCTGATGTCAGGGGTTTCCATAGCTTTGCTGATGAACGGATGCACACTGCCAAGCTTCAGGGTCTGAATATGAGAAGAAACAAACAATTATCATATGACTGCAGTGCTAAGTATTATGTACTCTATATTAAAGCAGGACTGCACTACCTGTAGCTACTTGCGCCCTCTATATAGCCAACCATGCCTAAGCGGTACCTGTTGGTCCCCCATGATCCCCTTTTTCTTTTGTTAATTGAGAACTGATTTAATGAAATAATTACCTGCAAGTGACCAGCAGGGAAGTTTAATCCCTCCTAGCCAAACTAAATGATATTTAAAAATGATAATTATAGACATTGTTTGTTAATTCTGTGTTAAAGTACATGTATTTGACTTAACCCCCTTCTGGCTCCAAACAGGCAAGATAATATTTTAAAGCCCATTGGGGTACCTTAATGTTGAGACAGAGTTCTTCAAGAGGAGTTCTCATGATTTCTGGAAGTTGGTATTCCACCAATTCAGATGCCTTTAGCTGGCTGTACACATGGAAGCATTCTCCATCCTGCACCCTGCATGGCAAAATAAATGAAGACACTCAATAAGATGATGCTCAGACCACAACAGAAAAAATCAATCTTCGCTGTTGATTTGTCACTTGATTGAGGTGGTATAATAATATTAATATTCTATATTAATATACCGGTGAGCTTTACATATCATCGGATTCAGGTCACCTGCATACAATGTCTGCACATTCTCCAATCCCTTGCGAGAATTCCAGCCAAACGGCATTTAAAAGCCACTAACAATTCTGAGCAAACTACACTGATTTTCACATCCTACTGGGTACCCATTTAACACTTAGGTAGAGAGAAGCAATGTAAATAAAAATGCCTTGCTTAAGGAAATAAATACAATGCTCCGTATCAAACCTTGATATCTCCAGCAAATGTTTAAACCACTTTACTTTGACACCTCTTCATACATGTATGTAAATACTAAATATATATAAGTAACATCACCAATGTGTTATTTCAACATTCCATTTCAATTACATGTATATACATTTATGTAAGAACAGTAACATCATCAGCATTATCATAATGATCAACATCTATCATAATATTTTCAATTATTCATACACCCATCATGTGTGTATTCATTACAATTTTAACATTATTATTAATGTCTACTACCCAGGTAAACAAAAATACTCTTGGTACCACCAGCTCAATAATGATTGTGACCAACTTCATCAACTGGGCTATATATCAAAATGCTCATTACCATCAGCATCACAACCTCCCGCTTCATAAATAATCCCCTTCAGATTATTTGTTTACACTCTACGTCATCATCACCACCATAATCCTCATCATGTAGAAAAAAAACATTTGGAAATGTAAATAGGGACAAAGAAAATAGAAACTACAAAAGAGCTGTAGCTCCAATACATCATCATCCTCATTAAATACATCCTTGTAATTTTTCTCTAACACCTTCTCCCAGTTCTTTACCTCCCAGCTCGCCCTCTCCTCTGATGAGCCGACGCCTTGCTGACCCATTCAGCCTTCATCGTCCGGATGTTGTTGGCCACATCAAAGTTGGTTTCCTTGACTCGTCCCAGGTTGACCACATAGACCACATCATCAATGGTGATGCTGGTCTCTGCAATGTTGGTTGCTATTATGATCTTCCGTACCCCGGGAGGTGGATGTTCAAATACCTAATGATAAATCATGTGTATGATATTAAGAAAACATCAAACTCTAATTACAGATAATTATGGCATTGGAAAGAGTAGAAATTTAAATCAAAATGGAACTGTAGAAAGACCATACTGGGGAAGAAAGACAAGAATAAGATGAAAATTCCTTGCAATCAGGAAGTAAACCAAGAATCACAAGATGAGATTGCCTTGCAATTCTTCAATGGAGCTTTATCAAAGAATAATGATAATAATAATAATAATAATATTAATTAAAAGATTTGGATTTACAGGGTGCCTTTTCAAAAGGATAAAAGGTGTTGTTCCTTGATCTACATACAAATTAACCCTTTGTATACGGGAACCAAGTGAATTACAGAATTTAGAAGTCAACGGGTTAGAAAAGAACTGTAGAGGTAGGTTTTCAATTATGTTTTGAGAAGTCACGTGAACAACTATCTCTTAGAAATGCAGGGATTTTTTTTCCTAAGATGAAACAATTAACAGTCATTGTGTTTTCAGGTTTTAAGAAAGAGAGATGAAGGAGTTGATGGTGTATGTAAGAATCAGTCTATATGCTAAATTGTAATTTGTATTGATTTGTAACTGCTCATTCAAAATTATCATTTTTACTATGGCTTTGTTCATTATTCACTCTTATTCTTTACTTATTTTCTGTAATATGTTTCTATGTATTGATGTTTTTGATGATGTTCATATTTTTTAAGAAGTTTTTATCTTCATATTGTTATTTTGCATTTGTTTACAGGACCCCCGGAAAAACAGCACTTTGATTACTGACGGGGCTACCCTATTTAAATAAAACAGAATAAATAAATAATAAATTAATAAATAAATGGTAATTGAAGTAATTATGATGCTCTCTGTTGCTGAAAGGGTGGTGAGATGTATAGAGGAAGTGTGGTTGACATAGCACTGCAGACATGCTAGCACTAACCTGTCTCTGGTTGATAGTAGGCATCATAGAGTGCAGAGGAATGATGATAAACCTTTCTTCTGAGAAGAGCGTCTGGGAGGTGAGTTTGTCATGTAGCTTACTGATCTGATCCCACCCTGGTAGAAAGACAAGGATGGCACCCTCCTAGTGGGGAGAAAAGATTGCTCACTAATTAGCAAAACTGAAACTGAAACTAACTACTTTGGAGAAAAGAAGAGAGAGAGGAGACCTACTGCATACCTACAGGATAATGACACAAATCAACAAATCCAAACCAGATAATTATTTTCAGTTTGCTAACTATGATAGAACAAGAGGCCATTCCATGAATCTAGTCAAAACAAGAAGCCGCTTTGACATCAGGAAAAATTTCTATAGCCAGAGAGTTGTAAACAAATGGAACAAGCTGCCACAAGCTTCAAACGACAACTATCCAACCTGGGTTTTGAAATGGGTCCCATGGGACCCCCTTAACCCTGCCACACCACACTGTCTACTGTATCTTCTTCACCACGATTGTATATTCAAGGTATAACTGGTATGAAAAATCCTCCAGGGATGGTAAATGAGTTTTAGTAGAGGTGTAAAATGATATAAAACTGACCTAGTAATTCATTGTGTGGTCAAGCTCAATTTAGATACACCATTGCATAGTTGATGAGTCAGTAAATGGTAAGTGGATCCAAATTAAAGTTCATAAGTAGTAGTATTTCTACACTTTCATTCACAGCTGTCGAAATGAAGCCCCATTGCTCTTTGCTATTAAGGATATCCAACTTTATTCCTCTTTTCTCCATAATTGCATGAAATAGTTACTATTGCAAGTCATTTTATGATTAAAATCTATGAAGTAAAGTGATTGAAGTGAGTGATTGCAACAAGGTTCCTACACTTACTACATTGCG
Source organism: Strongylocentrotus droebachiensis (assembly GCA_035222895.1). NCBI lineage: Eukaryota > Metazoa > Echinodermata > Echinoidea > Camarodonta > Strongylocentrotidae > Strongylocentrotus > Strongylocentrotus droebachiensis. Next base: position 86,849 of record JAVYIG010007262.1, read on the forward strand.
AGTGGATATGGAATACACCTGTTTACTAATTTGTATCCAGACTTTTTAAACAAAAGTTTCTCTTGACAATTAACATTGTTGGCAGAGGCTTGCCCGACATAGCAACAACTTATGTATGCAAAGTGGATTCCATCCCTAGAGATGCCATCATTTATATAAGGTATAACATGGAACCGGGGAGGGGGGTGTACAGATTGAAACATGCTTGAATTCACATGCAATTTTTTGTTAAACAGGTCTATTACATGAATTATGAGTTTTAAACTCAATTTTTCTCCAATTTCCAAATATCCTGGGGGATGTTTCACAAGGATCCTAAGTTGAATTTAACTCTTAGTTGGATTATTTGTAGCCTTAAAATAAAATATATTCAAAAGCGAAAAATCTAATATTTTAGACTTTTCTAAATTCCACATCAAGAACATGAAATTTCCTTGATAATAGAAAATATGAATGATTTGAATAAACATTTTTATTTCTTTTAAAACATTTTAAAAAATAAAAAAATTATAGATGTTAGCGGCTTTCCATATTTATTAAGTCCAACTTAGAGATAAGTTCAACTTGGATATTTGTGAAACACCCCACTGGTATATCAACATCTCGGGAAGTTTTCCACTTTGCATTTCTGACAGGGTGAAAGTAATGACAGACTGTCAGTGAGAAACCTTACCGGTTTTTGCAGTGAGATGTAGCGCAGTAGTTCAGCTGTGAGATCTAGATCTAAGACATTGTGATCCATGGATGACAGGGTATCCACCACTTGCTCTGAATACCTACCAGAGATAAAGAGATAAAGAGGGAGAGAGAGAGAGAGAGGGAGGGAGAGGGATAGAGAGAGAGAGAGAGAGAGAGAGAGAGAGGGGGGAGAGAGAGAGAGAAATAGATAGAGAGAGGGAGGGAGGGAGGGAGAGGGAGGGAAAGAGAGAGAGAGAAAGAGAGAAAAGAGAAAGAGAGAGAGAGAAAGAGAGATAGAGAGAGATAGATAGAGAGAGAAAGAGAGAGAAACACACACACAAACACACACACCCACACACACAGACAGGGACAGAGATAGAGAGCCAAAAAATAACAAAGAGAGACATGGAAGAAAAGAAAGGCAGAGAAGGGAAAGGAAATTTCAATGTATATTCAATATCTATTCAAGGTCTATTTGACACACTGTCTATTCAATACAATTTCTTGCAAAGTATTGCACAATGAATATTCAATCACAATACATTAAGAGATCCCTGTCTTACAAATATGCAATATCTTGTATGAACTTAAAAACTTAAAGAAATCCAAGTCACAAAAACTATACAAATATAATCTATTATATCCCTCATGTATAGTTGTTTGCATTGCGATTGTACAGAGCACGAAAAAGGTATAGATAAGTACTACATGTATCTACCTGAGATAGGTCTTTTTGTAAAGTAATTTTTTGCTGCTGCCCCACTTGCGCGACTTGCGCATTGAATAAGCATAGCAAAGTAGGCTACGCGAAATGTCAAAGTCAATGTCAATGTCAAATGAGCGCGCATCGACTGTATTACATGTACGCATGTTGTGCTTTGTAAAATCTAGCTGAAGCTAAACTGTCTGCAAAATCAGTTGTTTTAATTATGTAAAATTCACTTTAAATAGACCTTATGCAGATGTGGGATATAATCTAATCTACATGTACTTTCGTATAAAAACCAGACTCCAGCAAATACAGATAGCTTGCTAATGTAAACCAGGACAAACAGGAAGCAGAAACATTCTAGAGTTGAAGGATAGACTACAAAATCCTACTTACGATTCCCTCATCGCTTGAAGGTATTCATTAAACTTCTTGCGGTCCTGCTCTTCCTTCACCATCTCTTCCTCCCTATTCCTCTTTCCTTTCTTGTACTTCACCCAAACTGGTTCTTGGCGTTTGTTTTTTGGTGCTGGAGGTTGATACCTGGTAATTAGAAAGAGCTTGTATAAACAATGATACATGCACATGTATGATACAGGAGGCGCAATAGCTCAGTTGGTAGAGCAGGGGTCGAGTTGACATCTTCAACTCCGTATAATGGAAGCTGTGACCCTGAAAATGTCAGAATATGTAGTTGTGATATATAATTACCAAACAGGAATAGCTAATCGGTCGATTTTAATTTAAAAAAAATGTTTTATAGCTTAATTAATATTAAACCTTGAGAGGGAGCTATACAACATAAAGAGTTTATTATTTATAATTTCATAACTTTAGACTCGATTTCAACTGCGACAACAATCACTGAATATTGTAGGATCGCATATGGTTCCAATATTTTCATTTGAACCTAAATCATGACCCTATACCAAAACTTTGTATTACCTTTGATTCTGGTTGCTTAGTTACTAACAAGCATTTATGATTTCTTAGCAGTCAGGTAAAAATAACCACCACTACTACTTTTGATGGTTGGGCTTATTAAAATCAAAAACTACTAAAGAATAGATGGTATAAAAGTGTACATGGTACAGTAGCAAAGATAAATGGAGAAAATATGGATATATCACATAAAAGTACATCAATAACAGCCAGAAACAAAGAGATAAAAGTTGTTAAAGCTGACAATAAGTTGAGACATACCTTGTCATCTCTAGAATATCTTCTAGGTAAAACTCAACGACACCGAATGTGAATCCTGGAATGTTGACCGTAGGGGCTTGACCAAAGTAGTCTGAGAACAGTTCTGCTCTGAGAGTGGCACTCATCAATATCAGTTTCAGGTCTCTCCTAAAGGCAAAATGAAATCACCATTTCTGAAACATATTTTTCCGATAGAATGGAAAATGGCTTTTGAAAGTAAAGGGATTTGACTTCCGTACATTTGCGGTTGGAATTCTTTGAATTACATATAAAAATGACTTCCAATACATCATCAAATGTATGGTATTATCAAATATCATTTACAATATTTTACATGAAATAGGATTGTAGACCAGAACATCATAAGTACAAGTTCACCGACATCCTATTCAATTGTGTGTTAACTTTAATGCACACATAATAATTGGTTGTTGTTGGTGAATTAGAATACTATGATGGTTTCTTGAAAAGCGGCCCAGAGATCTATGTTGTGGCCTATGTTTATTAACATTTGCATTATGTTCAGGAAGCCAGGTATGGGAAAGGCACACTGAACTATCTTCATGAGCTGGCTCCTTAATTTATAGTCTATTCCACTACATATTACATTGTAGTATGTGATTTTGTTTAATGTCATGTTAACCACCTCCCTCTGGGCCAGCACATTGGAATAATTGTCAAAAATAGAAGCTTGGAAGAGAGAGATTTTTACTTTATATGCTTTGTTTAATTGATAACAGCATATCCAATACGGGTCATAACTTCAAATTTACTGATTTGCTTTTATTCATTTGCAAACTTAACAAAGCTTAATACATTTTTGTAAAACATTAACATTTCTTTAAGTAATATAGAAATAAATAATCCTCCATCATATTATTTAATGCAATGTTGAATACAGAAATAAAAAGTATATGCTGGTGCTGGGCTTGTCACGTGTAGGTTCACTGACTTAAACTGCTGACTAAATAAACAGAAAAACAGAATACACAAACACTAGACTGAGACAAATAAACAAATTATACAAAATACAAAATGTTCCGCTAGAGGTGGAAGAGAGAGACAGAGAGAAAGAGAGAAAGAGATTTTTTTTTTGAAAGTTACAGGTTATGGTTTGTGTTTCTATATGTATTTCCTAATCAAAACACATTGTTCAACTTTCAAATTCTTGGGTGAATTTGGCATGGAGTGGGTTAAACAAGACCTCACATTGTAGTGTTTATACCTCTTTGGGAGGAGATCTTTAAGGATGATGAGAAGAAAGTCAGACAGGAGATCTCTCTCGTGGACCTCATCTAATATTACATGGCTGACACTGTCCAGTAATCTATGATGAGGAAAATTAGAAAGGGAATAAACATCAACAACTGCTCAGGGAGAGTTGTATTGTGACAGGAAATTGATAAAAATTTAGCAATAAAGGTCATTTGTATTATCATCCCAATGTAATGTGCAGTAAGACCAAGAATAAAACAAAAAAGTAAAACATCTCATTCAAAAGTTATTTAGGTAAACATAGCAAATTTCGCAATGTTTGCACAACACATTATATGATGGTTGTTTTGCAAGAAACTTTTAAGTTTGTTTGAAATCCTTAGAGTATATAAGTTACGTCTAATTAAACTACAGGGCACACTTTTAATATTGCTCCTCTTTGTTCATGTATTATATTTTGAAATAAAGAGTTCTGCAAGACTATCTACTTGTCTGGTGAAAGTCTGAAGGTGCATTCTGGCTCTCAGATATAGACAAAAAAGAGGAAAAATCATCAAAATCTTGTTGTCATTTCTCTGTTAAGATAAGAATGGCAATGCTAGAAGTGAAGAACTTTGACGAAAGACAAGTGTTCATCCAGATTTATCATAACATTTTAAAAGACGGAGCTCAGGGAATAAAAAGAGGGTACTAACTTGTCCCCCTCGAGCCACTTGAGGAGTATTCCTGTCGTACAGTAGAGGATACACCCCTGAGCACGTGGGAAAGTATTCTCCAATCGAATCTGATAACCCACGCTGTTCTCATGACCGCACCTCTCTGCTCTCTCTGCTGCAACTCTCTCTGCAACCTTGCAAGGAGAGAAATATATCAAGATAATAACAGGATAAGGTGGGGTTATTTACCCAGCCAGCTTTATCGGATCAATACTGCCCTTGCTGTAAGTCTTGTAAGTACTATCATCACCTCAGCACTGCTAGGTACACAATACACTTGGGTCAAGAGGGACAGATGTCGGTAAAGCCTCTTATTAAAAGATGCAAACACTGAGCAAGCCAGGACATCTTGTATGACAGTCATGACCCTTTGACAGTATTCCACGGTGCTCTCACAACCCTTCTGCTAACCTACAAAGCTCTTCATCACCAGTGTCCAGAGTATATTGGTAACTGCCAGGTTCATCACCCACAAAACTAGCCATACTAGGTTATCATCTTCTGTTTGACTCAGATGCCCAAGATGCATGTACAGGTAGGTATTTTCTCTTAGTTGCTGAAAAGCTGTAGAACAAGTTACTCCCAAATGTGAAGTTTATGACATTTAGATCTGATGACCATTTCAAGAAACTAATGAAGGCCCATTTATTTTTGTTAAACACTGAAAGTGTTGCAAGCTTTTATCAATTCAATTGGTATTTCTAAGCATAACACACAAATAAACAACACAACATAAACGAACATCATGCTATTTACATCAATGATAAAGATATGGACATGTGTCCTTGAATTATTATCTTAATATTAGATAATGATAAAAACATAATATGAAGTCTGCATGCAATAGTGATCAGTATTAATACAGCTCTGCGTTCTAATCGAGGTTGAACACTTAACTGTTAATTTACAGCAAACAAGATCACGGAAAGTCAACTTACTGTTATTGCACTTATCCTTCTCGGTTGCGTGCAGACGACACGACACGTTGACCCTTGACCTCTACTGATGTAATCATCCAGGATGAACTGAGGAACCTGAGTAGTCTTACCGCATCCTGTCTCTCCGCTGATCACTACAACCTGGTTGCTTCTGATAAGGGACAGCAGCTCCTGCAAGGAGACATAAGAGGGGTAAATTTAAAGAAAAAAGAAAGAAAATAGGAGGTGATAGGTAGATGACAACAGGAGTAAAAAGAGTTACAAGAGACCCAAAGAGAGAAACACTTTGGTAGAAGAAAATATCTACTACTACTGCTACTACTACTATTACTACTTCTTCTACTACTACTTCTATTACTACAACTACTACTACTACTACTACTACTACTACTACTACTACTACTACTACTACTACTGCTACTACTACCACCACTACTACTGATTACGGCATAAGCAACGATCATATAACGCAATGTACTCACATCTTTCATGGCAAATGAGGGAAGTTTTCGTCTAAAAGTCTGCATCTTTTGATACTGCTCGCTGTTTTCTTTCTTGGTCAGTTCTTCTTGGAGATGAATGTCTAGATTTGGATCCTGCCTCAGTTGATGTCCATAGAAGTTCTGACATACAACCTCTGCTGGTCGCATCACTTCCAATTTTAAAAAGAAAGATAAACTCAAATATGAGAAGGATACAAACTTAGTTCATGCAAATCTAAGACACAATTTTCTTTGCCAAAATATTGCAGTGAAGCCTGTTTTATACAGACTGCTCAAGGGAGAATAGAAAAGTATTCTTTACATAGAAATCATTTAACAGAACAGGTTCCCTTAGATACAGATTTTTATGGGAAACACTGTTCAAATATCAGTCATAGCCTCAAAAGTAGTCCTTAAATAAAGTTGTTACAGCCAGGTGATCTTTTTATGTACCTGTGATCATTAAAATAGGTTTGAGTTTACACACGATCAATTGGGCAGATGAACTGCCTATGGCATTGAATGGGTTACATACCTTTAGGTTGCTGATGAGCATTAGTTTGAGGTTTATTCTCTCGGAGACCTTCTACCTCATGGAGCATGCGTTTGATCTGCCTCTCTTGTTCATCGTTCAGGTTCACACTTCCTCTCTATTCAACACATACAAATAAAATAACAGCAAATTCATGACATCCTAAGCCAATGTACATTTATAAACTCGTAACTGTTCACTATTTTAATACTACTTTAAAACATACTCAAGTCTACAATTAAAGAATTCATCTAAAGTGGTCGGGAATAAGACTTTTAAATACCCAATACATAAAAAAATACTGAGACTGAGTGACATAATTCTCTCAAATAGAAATTGTGGATAAGGTTGGTAACTCTCTTATTTGCACATAAGAATCTTTTTTAATTAAATGAAGAAAGCCTAATAATACAAAGAGTACAATATTAAACCTGTTATCTTGATTTCTTTTTCACGGACTGTAACTCTAGTTCAGTATCTCATTCTCAACAAGTTAAATGTAAGTATAAACACCTCATCCTTACCTCTCTCAGCTCTTGATCTTTCTTCTTGCCCCGACCTCGCTGTGCATACCACATCCCAATGTCTCTGCCTGTCAGACCTGGTGGTGGCCCTCCTCTTTCTCCTCCTCCTCTTCCTCCTCCTCCTCCCCTTCCACCTCCTCCTCTTCCACCTCCTCCTCCCCTTCCTCCTCCTCCTCCCCATCCTCTTCCTCCTCTGCCACCTCCACCACGCCCTCTGCCTCTTCCTCTTCCATAATAGCCATACCCCCTCGGTCCTCCTTCCCCTCTATCGGACATCTGACATTTAGTGTCTGTGTAGTTCTGTAAGAAATTCGAGCACAGAATTACGTCATCAGTAAGAGTGTATCCTGGACCTAGTATGGACTCAAATACATTAATATATATTCATAATTTGACAAATGAGATTACAACAAAACCATCTTAGGCATTGCAAGTTTGCTACAGAGGGCGCAAGTAATTACAGTGGGGCTTATAGACTTACATGTACATTAGACAACATTATAAATATCAAAATATGATTGCTTGAGATATTGGATGCATACTACTAGATCTATGCATAGTTTTAGTTAAATACTAAGGCAAAAGTGACAGGTTAACTATTGTTAAGCGTCAAGACACACAAACCCGCCATCATACCCAAAGCATAGAGTCAATGCTAATGCGCATTGACCTCTAGCGCTGTACTACGTACGTGCTATTAAATAGGCAGCAATTGCACACATGAATAGTCAATACACATATTACACACAAATGCACACAATAAAGACGATGTGGCTGATCAGCAAATTGACAGTAGACTCACGATTTGAATTTTCAAATTACTTAATTAGTCTAGACTAATTCTTTCTATTAACATCAGTAAGTTGAAATAGACCCTAGATCTAATTGGCTAAAAGTGTTTTACTGCCTTGTCACTAAAGTACATATTTTTAGTGAAATCAGTTGTAATAAATGCTGCTAGTCTAGGGTTCTATGTGTGACGTGTGCATCCTTCAGGGCAGTTTAAAAAAATTGTGTGCAAGTCGCCAACCAAGTGCGTTTCGGCCCCAATTTCGGCATGTGAATAAATTACTTAAAATTTAATGCACCTGTCAATTGTATGACCCACCCCATGAACCCCGGGGATGGTGCGTCACTTGTCTAATGTGCGTCGGAATTTACTATACCATGACGCACATATGCTGCAAAACTATGACGAACTTCAGGCTACCAATGACGGTACCTCGGTCAAAATTATGATGCACCAGTTGTTGATTTTGACTGTCATTTTGACGCACATTCGACATGGTCGAAATGATACAGAACGTGTTTTTCCTGATTTGCGATCAGGGTCTAATCTCATTTCCAGGCACGAGCACTCGTTTGTTGTTGCAATACCGTTCCCCCACCTGCACCGTGCACCGCACAATGTTTTCTGTTTTCTAGTAGACATCTACGATAGATCTACTGGGATGGTGGTGCAGGGCTTTGCCATAAAATGCCCTTGTTTTTATATAATATTCCCTTTTCTGAAATCTATCATTAATACACTCTAGATCTATTATCAAAATCAAAGTAAAATACAGAATACGTACGGTCAGATTTGTTTCATATTTCTTCAAGTCTTTTTAATGCGCGCGATGGTGATGCACAGCGGTACGTCACTTGGATCTCACACTCATCACATGGATGAGTTTGTTTCGCTGCACTGCGCAATGTCTGGCTTTTACATACACATTTCAAGGCACGTAAGATGCTGCGAACGTAAAAGCGCATTTAAAACGCCGCTTACTTCAGTCCCATCACCACGAAGTACACCCGCGCTAGCGAGCTTGCGGGCTTCGCTAGCGGCCGTGAATACACTATACTTTATTCAGTGACGCACCTAGGTCTATGTAAAGTGACTGACATCGACACACCCCACCGTCAATATTGTGACTGACCATAGGAGTAAAATGACGGTACCCTGAGTCACACCTTGATGGTAAATGACCCAACCATGACGCACCTTCCCCGGGGTCCATAGCGTGGGTCATACAATTGACACCTGCATTAAATATGTAGATAGAATCTAGACTTCTACTTTTCTAGATCTATCTAACAAAGTTAGAGTCTAGATCTATCATCTAGATCTCCTCTATATTTTTCATTTTGTTATGATAACGTATCACTAAAATAGATATGAATATTTCGTGTTCGTTGTGTTTTTCGTTTTGTTAGAATCGCGTATTCGAAGACATGGATATCATGATATGGGCACTCAGCTCTGGTCATACTTTACCGTTTCAAGCGGGGCACAAACGGGTACGGTACCGGTAAGCGCTCGCGCACCGATGCTGACCTGTGGTCTGCAGACGAGGCACGTCAACTCCGTCTACCGCGTCCGCTGTTTAATCGTTATACTTTCCCTTCTATTTAAGATAGTTATACAATCTTCCAGTACGTATAGGTTTACATGAAATAATAATATAAGAATTAATATTTAACAAACATAGAAGAAACTTCAAGAAAGTATATTACCTGAGATATGAAAGATAAAATTTGATGTAAAAGATTTAATTTGACGTTCTACTTGTAGATCAGTGGGTACCCCATATATCGGTGGATATGGAACACCGCGCGTGCACATATTTAATAGTGCTTAAAGGGAGGCTTTACTACTGCAGCTAGAAGGGATTAGACCACCCAGAGAGCCATCGAGGTCACTGTGACAGGTGGCTATCTCATTAACTCAGCTCTCATTTAACATAAGAAAAAGAGGATCATGGGGGACCAACAGGCACCGATTTGGGAAGTTTTCTATATAGAGGGAGCAAATAGCTACAAGTAGGACAGTGTGCCTTTAAAATATATCTGTCCCCCCCCCCCCCCCCCCCCGCTTTAAAAAAACACCAGGGAGGGTGCGGAAGTATCGCTTCAAGTGTTAAATTAAAATCCTACCTCATAGATTTGAGGTTTGCGAAAAACTAAAAGTGTTTTCTTTTTGTCTAACAAATTATGAATAAGACACTTCATAAGTTCATAGATCTAGATCTAAACCTTGCATATAAAAAAAGAAATTACCCTATTTCCATCCTTGGAAAATTATATTGATTCGATTTCCCTCCTGGGTGTTTGTAAGCCTACACAAGGGTTATATTGGTTTCAGGATGAAAAAAATAGTAATAATAAAAGGGGATTCCCCCTTCCTTCCTGAGGAAACAGGATGTTATCCCCTCATATATAAAGTACAACATATAAAATATGAAATATAAAATAAAATATAACATTTGATATAAAAGAGCACTTAAATTACTGTATTATCATTTCACAGATGTAAGATATTACCATATAATAATCTATATATCAGTTCTCATTATATTGAACATAATATACTTCTGTTTTTCTTCTTCTTGTTCTTTGTAAATAGTGTAAATAGTTCACTACAACCCTTTAGGAATTTTATTTGTCATATATTATACTGTATAGGCCTATATGAAAGGTGTTAACGATTCAAGCTTTAAGTGCTTTGTGTGTAATTTGCAACTTGTCTTTGAAAAAAACATTGTTATATTCTTTTTCACGTGAAGTCAATTCAAATGGATTGTAAAATTGTAAACGATTTGTAACATTATATTTTTGTCATAATAATTGTGAAATTGGGAACATGCATGCATAACTAATCGACAGAATTATGATAGACCATAGACACTGTAGACCCGACATACACCTTGAGTGGGTATGAAGGTGGTGCCCGGTCTTCTCAAACTATCACTTGAGAGTCAGAGGAGAGAAGCGAATGAATGGGTGTTATAATGATTGAATAGCCTGAATACAGAACACCTTTTTTCTCTCTACCAGGTTTATACTTTTTAATTTTGTATGTACTTATGTTTTTGCACGTTTTAGAAATTCAACATTTTCATCATTAGTTTCCTCTTGTTCCTCCTCCTCTTCCTTCTCCTCCTCCTCTTTTTCTTCGTCTCTCTCACATTGTCTAAGAGGACAACCACTTTTAATATCACTACATGAAAAAATAATAACCTGGGGCTGTAGTGTCACTTTAAAAAAAGACAACAACTTCAAGACAGTTCAAAATGAAGCTTAGCAAATGGGATTAAAATCATACCACTTTTAAAACCAATATGATATGAATAATGTTAAAATGTTTAGGATTAGGGCGCAAACGCAATCTGGTAAATACCACTACGCTGTCGGCGCCACTGAGCAGTACCTATCAGCCTGTTGGGGCTACTCCCCCCCCCCCCCCCCCCTCCCCAAATAAAAGGGGTCCACGCCCTAAAATAAAAAGAAATGAAAGGACAAGAAATGGGGGGAAATAGTAAAAAAAGAAAGAAAGGGGTAGAAAAAATGACCGCAAGACCCTTTTTATTCTATTTTTTCTCTTTCTGTTCCTTTTTTATTCTTTTTTTCCTGATTGTTTTATTTTGTTTTTGTTTTTAAAAAGGGCCCCTTTTCGAAAGAACCTACCCCATGACTCCCCGATATTTTTTTTGTCTTTTGCCTTTTTTCCCCCACGCCAGCATAAGCCACTTAAAAAAAAAATCCATGGATATTATGCTTTCACTTACATCAACAACAGCAATGATTATTAAAGCTGGCCGAATTGGCTTTTTTGGGTTTTTCTCGCCCAAATATGGGTATAGAGGTTCGCATCGACTTAACTTTATTTAATTTATGGGTATTTGATTCTCTTCCCTTGTCTATTTTCGGCCATCTCTCTTTCTCTCTTTCTTTCTCTCTCTGAAGAAAGATGGAAACATAGTAGGAAAATGGAATGAGAGAAAGGGATGGAGGGGAGGGAGGGAGGGAAGGATGAAGGGAAGGATGCAGACAGGGAAGGGAGGGAAGATGGGAGACAAAGAGGGATAGAGAGAGAAATGAGAGAGAGAAAGAGAAACTAGAAAGAGAGAGACGGATACCAAAGGGGGAGGGGCGTTCTAATGCAGATCAAGTATCGATTCCAGCCATCATTAACTAGCAGCTCGTTTTTACTGTTCAAGATGTTTTGGTAGTCTAATTCTCTTTTTGAAGATGATATCTTTTTTTTCTTGATGTATTGAAGTCATGTAACCATATTTAAAATTTAAAGTATTTTCCTTTCCTTGTATATTAGTTAATGTTTTGCTAAATCTTCCTACTTTATTATGTCCTTATACTTTGATTTGGATTTGAATTTAATTGGAATTGAAAATGAATGATACTTGAAGCTACGACAGGGCAGATAGGGGCGTAAACCGAAAGCCGCAGTCTCTGATATCGGCGGTGGTTCCGCTGAGATTGCATCTGGCTCCTCTGACCGCCTCTATGGGGAATGTCAACAAAATAATGTCAGTTTTATTAAAGAAATAACCCATATCAGACGGTTATTTCTGTCTAGTAGGGGCGTTGCTGGGGGACGGAATATGATGTGATATTGATTATCCCTTCTCAGCCCGCCCCGGCCGCGTCATTTTTTTTCTGCGGCACAGGTTGGGGCTTTTATTTAAAAAAGAGGTCTTGATGTAACCCTAACCCTAACCCTAACCCTAACCCTAAACTTTCCCATAGGCTCAACACGCACCTAACCCCAATCTGTGCCGCAGAAAAAAACTTTTCGGAGTAGGCCTATTATAGGTACAGTGCATGTGAAAGTTTTCAAGGCGCCAACCGCGATTCCAAAAACTCCTGGTTATAAGCCTACCAAATTCAAGGAGTAGGCGGGGCTTCAGTGTACAGAAAAATACGACGAGCGTATGGGGAGAGGGTCGACACTATATGGGCTCCAAGATTCTCTCATTATTATTCATGAGCTGTGCGTGCGAGCGTGCGAGCGCCTGCCCATACAGCTAAGTTTCTCTATGCCATACTCAATGCTCAGCACAGTTACGAGTACCGTATACTCAATGCTACGAGTAAGATCTGTACATCTCTTTGGCAGAACGCCGAACTCTGTGCATATAACGCACATGGTTACGAACGTTAGCAGAACGCCTAACTCTATGACAGGCAATTCATTATCAGTATCACCTATATTTAAAGTACCCAAAGTTTGAGGAGGAGGAAAGGACCAAGGGTTCAAATTGTCTTTTAGCTGTGAAGAACAGTTATGAAGGTTTATTTAAAAAAAAAACTTTTTACCCATCTGACCTTTGAGACCGTGTTTAGAAATAAATGAACACTATAATATAATATTATATCAGGCTCCTACTCTCTATAATAGTTTATTATTAATAACTGTTAAAATAATCATAATGATGATGAGGAAGAGAAAATACGAAATGTTCAATTTGAGGTTTCAGAAGATAATTAGAGTTTATAGATTACTCTCGATTATGATTCTTATAATGAATAATAACTCGTACAGTTAAATAAAGCGGGCTCCGAAACTCTATGACGGGCTCCAATCCTCTGCGAAGTATTAAAATAATCATAGAAAATTATGAAAAGAGGAAAAAGAGGTGACGGTTTGTTGAAACTGATCTTATATCAATTATGCAGTGTTCTGAGATAAAATTTAGTACAAAATATACCCCTAAAATACTTGGAATGGCAAGGCTTAAAACCTGTATCGATCTATGTACAGCTATATAGCGGGCTCCGAAACTCTATGACGGGCTCCAATCCTCTGCGAAGTATTAAAATAATCATAGAAAATAATGAAAAGAGGAAAATGAGGTGGCGATTTGTTAAAACTGATGTTATATAAATTATTTAGTGTTCTGAGATAAAATGTATTACAAATAAACCCCTAAAATACTTGGAATGGCAAGGCTTAACCTGTATTGATCTATGTACAGCTAAAGCGGGCTCCGAAACTCTATGACGGGCTCCAATCCTCTGCGAAGTATTAAAATAATCATAGAAAATAATGAAAAGAGGAAAATGAGGTGACAATTTGTTAAAACTGATCTATATATATTATGCAGTGTTCTGAGATAAAATGTAGTACAAAATACCCCTAAAATACTTGGAATTGCCAGGCTTAAAACCTGTATTGACAATGCACGTACAGCTAAAGCGGGCTCCGAAACTCTATGACGGGCTCCAATCCTCTGCGAAGTATCAAAATAATCATAGAGATGATGAAAAAAGGAAAAGAAAGTGACGATGTGTTGTACTGATGTTATATAAAGGTGTTGTAGTTGATGATATATAAATTACGAGTGTTGTGAGATAAATAGAGTACAGAATAAACCCCTAAAATACTTGGAATCGCCAGGCTTAAGCCTGTATTGACAATGCACGTACACTAAAAGCGGGCTCCGAAACTCTATATGACGGGCTCGATCCAATCCTCTGCGAAGTATTAAAATAATCATAGAAAATAATGAAAAGAGGAAAATGAGGTGGCGATTTGTTAAAACTGATGTTATATAAATTATTTAGTGTTCTGAGATAAAATGTATTACAAATAAACCCCTAAAATACTTGGAATGGCAAGGCTTAACCTGTATTGATCTATGTACAGCTAAAGCGGGCTCCGAAACTCTATGACGGGCTCCAATCCTCTGCGAAGTATTAAAATAATCATAGAAAATAATGAAAAGAGGAAAATGAGGTGACAATTTGTTAAAACTGATCTTATATATATTATGCAGTGTTCTGAGATAAAATGTAGTACAAAATACCCCTAAAATACTTGGAATTGCCAGGCTTAAAACCTGTATTGACAATGCACGTACAGCTAAAGCGGGCTCCGAAACTCTATGACGGGCTCCAATCCTCTGCGAAGTATCAAAATAATCATAGAGATGATGAAAAAAGGAAAAGAAAGTGACGATGTGTTGTACTGATGTTATATAAAGGTGTTGTAGTTGATGATATATAAATTACGAGTGTTGTGAGATAAATAGAGTACAGAATAAACCCCTAAAATACTTGGAATCGCCAGGCTTAAGCCTGTATTGACAATGCACGTACACTAAAAGCGGGCTCCGAAACTCTATATGACGGGCTCGATCCAATCCTCTGCGAAGTATTAAAATAATCATAGAAAATAATGAAAAGAGGAAAATGAGGTGGCGATTTGTTAAAACTGATGTTATATAAATTATTTAGTGTTCTGAGATAAAATGTATTACAAATAAACCCCTAAAATACTTGGAATGGCAAGGCTTAACCTGTATTGATCTATGTACAGCTAAAGCGGGCTCCGAAACTCTATGACGGGCTCCAATCCTCTGCGAAGTATTAAAATAATCATAGAAAATAATGAAAAGAGGAAAATGAGGTGACAATTTGTTAAAACTGATCTTATATATATTATGCAGTGTTCTGAGATAAAATGTAGTACAAAATACCCCTAAAATACTTGGAATTGCCAGGCTTAAAACCTGTATTGACAATGCACGTACAGCTAAAGCGGGCTCCGAAACTCTATGACGGGCTCCAATCCTCTGCGAAGTATCAAAATAATCATAGAGATGATGAAAAAAGGAAAAGAAAGTGACGATGTGTTGTACTGATGTTATATAAAGGTGTTGTAGTTGATGATATATAAATTACGAGTGTTGTGAGATAAATAGAGTACAGAATAAACCCCTAAAATACTTGGAATCGCCAGGCTTAAAACCTGTATTGACAATGCACGTACACTAAAAGCGGGCTCCGAAACTATAATATGACGGGCTCCAATCCTCTGCGAAGTATTAAAATAATCATAGAAAATGATGAAAAGAGGAAAATGAGGTGACGATTTGATGAAACTGATCTTATATAAATTATGCAGTGTTCTGAGATAAAATGTAGTACAAAATACCCCTAAAATACTTGGAATTGCCAGGCTTAAAACCTGTATTGACAATGCACGTACAACTAAAGCGGGCTCCGAAACTCTATGACGGGCTCCAATCCTCTGCGAAGTATTAAAATAATCATAGAAAATTATGAAAAGAGGAAAATGAGGTGACAATTTGTTAAAACTGATCTTATATATATTATGCAGTGTTCTGAGATAAAATGTAGTACAAAATACCCCTAAAATACTTGGAATTGCCAGGCTTAAAACCTGTATTGACAATGCACGTATATAAAGCGGGCTCCGAAACTCTATGACGGGCTCCAATCCTCTGCGAAGTATCAAAATAATCATAGAGATGATGAAAAAAGGAAAAGAAAGTGACGATGTGTTGTACTGATGTTATATAAAGGTGTTGTAGTTGATGATATATAAATTACGAGTGTTGTGAGATAAATAGAGTACAGAATAAACCCCTAAAATACTTGGAATCGCCAGGCTTAATTGACAATGCACGTACAACTAAAGCGGGCTCCGAAACTCTATATGACGGGCTCCAATCCTCTGCGAAGTATTAAAATAATCATAGAAAATTATGAAAAGAGGAAAATGAGGTGACGATTTGTTAAAACTGATCTTATATATATTATGCAGTGTTCTGAGATAAAATGTAGTACAAAATACCCCTAAAATACTTGGAATTGCCAGGCTTAAAACCTGTATTGACAATGTACGTACAGCTAAAGCGGGCTCCGAAACTCTATGACGGGCTCCAATCCTCTGCGAAGTATTAAAATAATCATAGAAAATAATGAAAAGAGGAAAATGAGGTGGCGATTTGTTAAAACTGATGTTATATAAATTATTTAGTGTTCTGAGATAAAATGTATTACAAATAAACCCCTAAAATACTTGGAATGGCAAGGCTTAAAACCTGTATTGATCTATGTACAGCTAAAGCGGGCTCCGAAACTCTATGACGGGCTCCAATCCTCTGCGAAGTATTAAAATAATCATAGAAAATGATGAAAAGAGGAAAATGAGGTGACGATTTGTTTAAACTGATGTTATATTAATTATGCAGTGTTCTGAGATAAAATGTAGTACAAAATACCCCTAAAATACTTGGAATCACCAGGCTTAAAACCCGTATTGGCAATGTACGTACAGATAAAGCGGGCTCCGATAAACTTTATGACGGGCTCCAATCCTCTGCGAAGTATCAAAATAATCATAGAGATGATGAAAAAAGGAAAAGAAAGTGACGATGTGTTGTACTGATGTTATATAAAGGTGTTGTAGTTGATGATATATAAATTACGAGTGTTGTGAGATAAATAGAGTACAGAATAAACCCCTAAAATACTTGGAATCGCCAGGCTTAATTGACAATGCACGTACAACTAAAGCGGGCTCCGAAACTCTATATGACGGGCTCCAATCCTCTGCGAAGTATTAAAAATAATCATAGAAAATTATGAAAAGAGGAAAATGAGGTGACGATTTGTTAAAACTGATCTTATATATATTATGCAGTGTTCTGAGATAAAATGTAGTACAAAATACCCCTAAAATACTTGGAATTGCCAGGCTTAAAACCTGTATTGACAATGTACGTACAGCTAAAGCGGGCTCCGAAACTCTATGACGGGCTCCAATCCTCTGCGAAGTATTAAAATAATCATAGAAAATAATGAAAAGAGGAAAATGAGGTGGCGATTTGTTAAAACTGATGTTATATAAATTATTTAGTGTTCTGAGATAAAATGTATTACAAATAAACCCCTAAAATACTTGGAATGGCAAGGCTTAAAACCTGTATTGATCTATGTACAGCTAAAGCGGGCTCCGAAACTCTATGACGGGCTCCAATCCTCTGCGAAGTATTAAAATAATCATAGAAAATGATGAAAAGAGGAAAATGAGGTGACGATTTGTTTAAACTGATGTTATATTAATTATGCAGTGTTCTGAGATAAAATGTAGTACAAAATACCCCTAAAATACTTGGAATCACCAGGCTTAAAACCCGTATTGGCAATGTACGTACAGATAAAGCGGGCTCCGATAAACTTTATGACGGGCTCACAATCCTTATTAAAATAATCATAGAAAATGATGAAAAGAGGAATCGAGGCGACGATTTGTTGAAACCCTTTGAAATTGATGTTATATGTCGTGTTGTGAGA